>JAOYSI010004354.1:23179-46992 GCA_025775065.1 Hiodon alosoides
ACACACACACAGCACAGAGCAGAACGTAGATGACAACTGATTCAAAACCTCTGAGTTACAGGATCACAATTGTTAAATAAAGATTATAGATTTTAAAGAAATTTAATTAAGGTCAACGTATTGTACAAATTTTGAAAATAGCCTAGAATCAACATTGAAGCATTGGCCTTGTAAGCATGTCTACTGAAAGTGTAGATTTGACACTGAATGACAGTTTATTAACATAAAAATTATGCAGAATCAACACTGTAACGTGGATGTTGAAAGCATGTGTTTAGACGAAAAGGGGTATATTTCAGATTGAAAGAAAGTCATTTTGACGTCTAAACAAGCAATCAGCCGGTGAACTAAGTTGTATGGATCGACCATGCCAGCAGGGTATGGCCTACGTTTCATATGATGCATATGGCCGATGCCAATGTAATACTGCAATCTTTTTACTTTGCTGCAGAAAGCAAACAACAGAGGAGGCCCCTCTATTTTAATAATTGAACTGCAGTGACAGCAACTTGATCCCAGATACCAAATTAATTAAAGCATATCCATGAACATCAATGTTACTGTAATCAAGTCTTCTTTTTGAGAACTGGTTTATTTGAGTATTATAATGCTGTACCATCAGGCAGCCAAGACCAGAAGGCATGTCACTCCAAACCCCCTGCAGTCCATTGTAAATGCTGCCGTTAGGATCCTTACAAGAATAATAACATTTGAGCATATCCTGCCCATCCATCTCTGCATTCGATCCCAGCAAAACACGGGGTTGAATTCATAGAGTTTCTCTTAGCTTAGAAGGTCCAAATAGTACCAGATTGCGATTTAAAAATGTTGCAGCATGTGTCGCAGTTGAAAGACACACAGAAAAAAAACCCACAAGTAAAACACCTGTTTTTTATTAACCCGGCTTAGACTTTAATTTACACCTACAGGCTGACATAAACCGTGATTGATAACAAGAGAAGTAAAACACAACGCAGTGTTATCATATCAACCCGGGTTGTCCTCCGCTGGCTGGGTCCCAGGCATCTGCAAGTACTGACATGTCAGTTGGTGAGGCCGGCGTTATTGATGAGACAACTCTCCCAGGCAGGCTATCTAATTGATTGATTTGCTGAAGGCCAAACTTTTTAAAAGAGTAGTAGAAGATCAAAGGTTTCAAGCACCCAAAGGTTTTTTTTTTTTAAACCCCCCTCCAAAGACCGCTTTGGACCAGCTCTTTAAATGTGTATTTTAAACAGGCATGTTTAAAGAGCAGGGAGGAATAGTGCCTGAAACCAGAAGGGAGGGCTGCAGTGAAGGTACTGTGGACCGTCAAACAAGCAGGTGACATTTTATACATACAGGCTCTTTCTGAGTATATGGTCTTTGCCCCATTTTCTCCCTTTGAACTTTGACAGCAGAATGAAAGAAAAAAAAAAAAAAAAAACAAAGCATGAAAAATTCCGAGCAATGCGTTTAATGTCGTCCTTTTCATGAGAGTCCAGACAAAGCCATTGTGCTGGGTTACTTGTGAAATTCTTTGATGCACTGTGCTCACATGTGAGGAAAGAAAATCATAACCTTCGTGCCTGCGCTAACCTTCCAGTACCATCACCTTATTTGGAATTAAACTTGGTCAATACAGACTGAATCTGTCTCCAAGCCACCTAAAACGTCTCCCCTTCTTATTGGTAACCCTAGGAAATATTAAGTGATCCAATCTTCTAATAATAATAATAATAATAATAATAATAATAATGCCAATTATAATGATCACAGAAAAGAATATTGGGATGAGCAAGCCGTTATCAGTTACATTCATGCTCCACACACAGCTCAACACAAACTAGTGCCTACAGTCATCAAAATTCCGGTGTGAAGTAAGTGGGTGGATGTAAAACGGGAACAGTTGAAACACCTGGTTTCTCCATGTGTTGATTCATCATAATAATTACATGGAATACCAAACGCTCTGAATTATAGGCTTTGACGCTCACGATGTAACACAGAAGTTAATTCGGTTTCGCCGAGAACATTTAGCAATGCAGATTGGAGCCGAGGCCAAGGTATAAAAATAAAATAAATCCAATATCCTGCTTATATATTAGTACACAACAGTGCATCCTTCTCCTTACAACATACCTTCTGTTTACTTGTATGAGATTTTTCCATAATGTCATTCACAAGTAAGTCTCGCCATTGGAAAAAAACAAAACGCGATCAATGTTAACGGGGCCAACTTGATGAAGGTCACAAAGGTCAATCTGAAGTTAACGAAAGTAACTACACATTTCCCCTGATAAATGGTCGCGTCGTTTGCAAACTGGGTGGAGCGGGAACGCTGAAGCCTCCTTATGTGTAAGCAACGTGCAGCCCAGCGTGCCTGATCAGTAGAGATCTGCAGATCTTCCACAAGATCTACCACAAAATCCAGACAATGCCAGCCCATCTTGAAAGGCAAACACTTGTAGGGTTTCAACAACCGTGCAAATGAAAAGCATTTCAGTAGAGTGTGTGGAATTCTCTCCAAATGAGGAAAAAGTAAACAGCGTGCTGGGAATGTGGGGGGAAGGGGGGTGTTTAAGGATCATGGGGGGGAGCACAGTGACACAGTGTGCCATTCTTAAAAAAAGGCCTTGGAACGCACACCACTGCAACAAAAATCAACCGCTGTTTTCCCATTCACGTACATAATTAATGCAAGTACTGATTTTTAAGTACTTTCATAATTTTTTTATTTTTTTAAGTAGTGTATTACAAAGATAATTCAATAAATTGCCAATAAAATTAAATAATTATTAAAAATTAAAATAATTAAACAATAAAATTGTATAAAGCTTACATAGTTGACTTTAAAAATGTAAAAATGTAATCAATCATTTTTGTGTTCTGGATATTCAGATTACCGATTCACTGCCAGGTAGGTTTAAATTATGTCAGTCACATAGCAGTGTTACTTCTGTTGACCGCATGGCATTTTTTCTGTTTCTCAAGACAGAAACAACGTCCAGACTGTTAAGCTGTTATTCTTTCCATTATGAGGTAAATGGAAAAGGCATTGTCTATTCCATTGTTCAGATAAATGTTTTTTGAGTGGAATGCTTTAACACAGGAAAATATAGAGTTATGGAAATTATCCTAGATATCCCACACTAAATGGCTAGCAAACATTAGTACGTATTAAAGCAGTAAGACTGGAGAGGGTGTGGGTCATTGCCATTACTGGCAGGGCTGTGAGGCAGCAAAGACACAACCTGACAGCATCACAGCCCTGCCAATAATCGCAGTAACACAAACCCTTGAGGGATTTATTGCTTTTATAAAAACGATTCAAAAGTTATTTTTGAATTTATCACAGAAAATACCAGAGACAATTTTAAACACATTTTTAATTATTACAGTAAACATGTTGTCCCATCAAATAAAGTAGTTGCTATCCTGTAACCATTTAAATGTTCTAAAATTAAAAATGTAACGAACTGCACATTCCTATTATTAAGTGATTGGGAAGCCATGTGTTGTCGTCCCATAACAGCACGGCTGGAACACAAACTGACCAACAGAAATGGGGGACCAGAACTATCGGTTACATAAATTCCCTTCTCAGCGCTGATATTTCCGATATTGGTAAACTCTAGTTTAATATACAAAAGAAAACAAAGGACTGTTGACAGCCTTATATATGAATACTGACCACAACTGGGAACAATCTTGTAAGACTGGGGGGGACTGAAACATGTTGGTACTCGGGACATCCTGGAATGGTCTTCAAAGCTGACTCCTCTCCATTGGAAGCATGAAAACCATTTCAAGCACAGCGACGTGCTATCAGTGATGATTTTATCTTCTGTACAAATCACACACGCGGTCCAACTTTATGCCAGCCAGGAATCCATTACAAAAGAGCAGAAAGTGCTTCCATCAACAATCCCAGGTGTGAATTACACAGAGAAAGGAGACCGTCTGGTTCGGGCCTCAGTATCAAAGGCTAAACCCTGCTATCCAATGGAAGAATTTTTTTTTTTAATTACCACAACAAAATGGTCAGGACAGCAGCTCATACTGCACTCGGTATAGTGGTAAACAACTAGACTACGGGTATCTATTTGGGCCTAAAACCTGTCCACAGGCTCAACTTTCTATTAGCCTAGAACCACATAGGGAAGGCAAGTCTAGTCAGAAAACTCATGGCATACTTACTTACTGTCCATATCTAAAAAGGCCCACACCAGTGTTGCCCCAGGCTCATAGATTCCTAAAAACATATAAATCACTGTATGCTATGCCAGCATTTACAATAACTTGTCATCGCCTGTTACTTCTGTCTTATCTAGTAAACTGATACAAGCAATGTTTGAACAGCCTCATAGTACCGCATTACAAGTGCCTCTGACGGTCTATAAAGGTTCAAAATTTAATATGCAGGTGCAGAAAGACCGTAATTGAGAAATGTCATCAATTATTCTCCTTTCCATCAGCTAGCTAACTAAATATTTTCCCTGTATTGCCCCACCCCTTCCAGGTAACCAAGTACTGCTTGAACTACTTATCTACCATAGTTCATAATGTCCACTCCCAAAAAATCCACTTATTAATGTCACAACAAACACAAAGAGATGTAGGTGAAGTGCTTGATCTGTCAGCACAACCCAGCTCATTAGTCCTATTCAGTTCAGCAGATCAAAACAATACTCAGTCCCTCCACTGGGGGGCAAGTCCTCTTTATCGTACAAGACGAAGGCTATCCCTACGCTGCTCAACACAAAACAATTGTAAACTATTAAATTAGTTTCTTTCTCAATTCTAGTGCATGTTTAATTATATAAAATTACAATCATTTATTATGTTGGTTTGATTGCAATAATCACAGTGTATAAAAAAAAAAGGCAAACAGTTTTAGAAATTGAATGATAAGGTACAGATTCAAGTATGGCTTGCCCAAAGGCAATGCTCAGTTTGCTAGGTGGTAATAAGAAACTAACGGGATGTTTAGCATACAAACTTTGTACACTTAGTATCGACAGTGACCATTTTACTACGAACGGTTTGCAAGGTGATTCACAGCTAGACATCTGTATGCACACTTTCATTGTCATGTACATAACGCACAATCCGGACTCCACAGATGGCTTTCCAAAAAGCCTGTAACACTGGACTCAATACACTTTGGCTGGACGCAATGCATCAACTGTTGTTATGTTAAAGTCTGAGAGGGTGTGGGTTGGCCAGGAAATACAGGTGTAAATCCTAAAATCACTCCATTAGCCTACCCCAAATAAAGCAGTATAAGACGTGGAGCTCAGATAACTATTATAGAACTTTGATCACAGAGAAAAGAACAGAGCATCACATTTTGCACTGTAAGGGGCCACGAAAGTCCTACTTATTTACTAATACAGATTCCTAATTTCTTATGGGTCCAAAATTAACACCCGCCCACCCAACAAATGTTGTTTATTTGGTTGTAGGTGGCAGGTAAACCTCACATGCTAATGCACCACTGTGGCAGGTACATTTTATGGTAGCTACAACCCAGTGGTCCATGACTAATGTTAACAGCAAACATGTGGAGACCATTATCTGAATTTGTCTGAATGTGCGAGTAAAAATAGCATTTTAAAACAATTTCTGTACACTGCTGTTGCGTTTTTTAAATTTTAAATCAAAACGTTATACTTTATCAGATTGTTCCATAATCGCAGGATGCTAACCAAATGGCGCCTACTCGCTAGTAGTGAGCTGACTACTCTATTAAACATCATTGGGGACATTAATTGAGCAGCATATCTTTGATGGGGTCATCATAGCAGCCTTGGTATATAACATACTTTTGGCAATCCCTATAGGGAACGGCTGTCCAGTTAATTACAGAAACAAACAAAGCAGGTCTGGAGGGGAGAGAAAGTAAGTTTAGCTAAGTTGGCTAGCTAGCAAGCTCTATTTTAGTGTTTTCAAACCTGAGTTTTTACAGAATTCAACAATTTATATTTTTAGAAGAAGCTAAAATAGTTAGCTGCCTAACTATGGGTTTACAGTAACTATACAACTACTGTGGCATAAAACTATAAGGCACTTGAGACTAGGTAACCCGTAGCCGTGTCAATACTCTGCTAATGATATAAAACAGCCTCATTAGCTGCCTAGTTTTACTCTTTGGCTGGCTACTATATATTCAAGCGAAACTGTACTTGTATGCCTATAGTACGCCTTCACAATTAAATAAAAATTATTAAACATTCATTTACATACTATTGTTGAACCAAGGAACTTCTAATGTATAAACTCCTTGTACCAAGTTCTAACTCGGGAGGGTTTGCAGCACATTTTGCATTGATATTTAACAAAATACGGAAACCACATGCAGTTAAACGTTGACCCTAAAATTGACATTCTGTAGAACTTGCAATGCTCAAAATTCTTCTTCTCAGGAACTGCAAATCACATTCAACCTTGGCTTTTCAGCATGTCATTTGGTAAAACTGTAGATTTTGATCCAACAAGTTCTTTTCAGTATCGTGACTCATTCATTTAATTTTTTATAGCAATGTTTTGGATGGCATGGTAATGAAACCTTGACTAGTTAACATTAGTACTGTCGTGGTTAAGTATCTTTTATTGATTTCTTCTGGTTGCCATTTTTTCATTTGTAACTTCAAAAGAGATGAGCCTTTCATCCTTATACAGTTTCACCATGCAGAGGTAATAAAAGCACATGGTATTCAACACATGGAACTAGGGTTTGCTACATCTGCTGCGATAAATGACGCATTTTATTTCCTCTATACAGCCTATTAATCATTTTTATAAATTTCATTATTTATTAATATGTCTGAAGATGTTTCTGGTCAGCCACATCTTTTCAATGGGGATTAGGTCTAGACTTTGACAAGGCGGTTCCAAAACCCGCTGTTCTTCTGGTGGTGGAGTCATGAATGCTGATCTCAGCCGAGGTGGGAGAGGCCTGCAGATCCCTGGATGCCTTTCTAGGATTTCATGGCTTGCTCTTGGAGAGACTTTGGCAGGAGGGCCACTCCTGGGAAGATTCACTACTCTTCCAAACTTTCTCTATTCGAAAAAAATGTGGCCGACTGTGGTTTGGTGGAGCCCCAGAGCCATAGAAATGGCTTTGTAACACTTACAGGCATCAACAACTTATTTCCAGAGATCGTCAGGAATTTCATTTGATTGTGTCATGATGTGCCTCTAGTATCCGTTTCTGTAACTTCATTCCGAGTCGCCAGGGTTATATTGGGCAGGGCTGGCCTAAATCAGGCCTGAATGTCAACTGAAGAACAAAAACTTAATTATCCCTTTAATTGGGTTGAGTCAACTAGGGAGACAATCACATTTTTGATTACCTTGCACACAATGCAAATGAAAGAAGCACCAAACTTCCATTTTGTCTATCAGACTCTACTGCATGCTATGCACTATTGCAATCCACAGCTATATCTCAAAAATGTGCAAAACTAGACATGTAAAAAACTTTTCCTGGTTTGGGTTACAAAGAGCAGAAAAGGTCCAGTAAATATACAGATACTTTAGCTCAGGGTTTTCACTCACTTTTTTACTGCTGCTTATGTCCAACAAATAGAGTGACAAGTAATATTACAACATAACTCATTTATTTTAATTTAAATGTTTCATTTTCTGCTCACTTCGATTGTGCTAATCGTCTGCAGGGCGATTGTTCATTATCTTTGAAAAAATAAATAAATTATTTTAACACTTTTTTTAAAATTCTGACATTCCCAATGCAGCATGTACCTATTTAAAACAAATATTATAATGTATTCAATTAGGCTATAAAATTTCAGCTGTTTCTTTTTCTTTTATTAAGGACCGCAGACTAGCTAAAACCTGCCCATGTAATGAGAATACACTCCTCTCTTTGTCAACTAAACTGGTAGAAAGACAATACGTTTCTTTTTTTATTTCTGTTTTTAATATAGGAGAAAACCATGCTTGCTCTAAACATTTTTATTAATATTAAAAAATATAATAATATACGGCTATATATTATAACATAAAATCACATCTGGGCAGCTAATACTTAATTTATTCAGTGCCAATATGGTGTATCGAGAGAATGTGGCCTTTTTCAGTAATACTTCAAATGTTTGCTTGTTATTCTGAGATTGTTGATGAGATTGTTATTCTATTTCACAACAGGAACTACAATATTCTTCCCTCCAGATGCTTATTTCATTATTTTATTCCATATTATATTTAATTTAATAATCTTTAGGTGTCGGTTACAAAACAGATAATGCCAACATATTGTAAGGGTTTACAATCATGTCACACTGAATGTAAATTTATAAATACATCATTAAACATTTATAACTCTATTATGGCTTTTAGTTTTTTTGTTGCCCAATTACTTGTTTTACGCCACATTATATAATTCTGTCTAATTGTTTAATATGTCATGCCCTTAAGGGAGGTAGCCAGCAGGCTCTGTTTCCAGGTTGATCACTGTTCTGAGGCAGGGACACAGCCAACTTTTCACACCTCCCTGTTGCCAAACCATTAGCTCATTAAGGGCTGTTGTTTATCTGCAAATTAAAAGCCCTATTATTCTGGAATGGCCGATAGCTGTTACTAACAGAGGCTAATTGAGGCTGCATGCAGGTTGCTGTTAAGGAGCCCATAGGACATTGTTACATTATTCCTACAGCAGGATCCCAAACAAAGGGGAAGAATTTGCCAGCAGGAGTTCTTCAGGCCTAAGCTTTGGACAAATCTCTATCTTGTTATTAACATTTGTTTGCTTAGTAGATGCCTGTATCCACAGTAAAATGCATGATACAGACACAGCTGGATATTTACTGAAGCTGTTCTGGTAAAATACTTTTCTCAGAGGGACAACATAAGTGTCCCTCCTGTGAAAATGGAGCTATAATCTTCAGGACACTAGTCCAAATCATAAACTAGAACCCTGCCTGCTAAACAAAGCCACCTGCCAACGTTTGGCAGGTGCCAACCTGACTGGATAAACCACAGTTCCACAATCTACAATTTATTGTCCGAGTGGGAGGTGTATTGATCCAGTCTAAAAATCACCATTTGTTTCATTGTCCAACGCAGGGAAATCATGAAAATCAAAAGTCACTCAATCTAGCAGCTTCTCCTTGCCTGGATTTGAACCTTGTATGAAGCCGAAACTTTGTAATTATCAAGGGAAAACAGAAGTTACTCTCACGTAATATAACACAAAGGTCAACGGTCAGATCTGCGCCACAAACACAGCGATCTCAGCAAAACTTCTGAAGAAATGAATGTCCAAACTTCTTCCTTTCCCTATCCATCTGTGACAAGACTGACGTTAATCGATCCCCTCAGCTCTAGGCCTGCAGCTAAATTGGTGTTACTTTTTATGACCTGGTGTCAAAATAGGCTTTTAACTGCACCTTCTGTTAGACAGGGTAGAGTTACACAACCAGGAAGTGCCTCAAGCAGGTTTACACAAGGCTGACATTCATTGTATGTATTTGTGTGTGTGTGTGTGTGTGTGTGTGTGTGTGTATTACTTAAAATCCTTATTTCCCAGCATGGGAAATTCCCTTCCATTGGAAAAAAAAAGGATACTGAAAAAGGAGATAACACATGTGGCATGTAAGCCATCTGATATCTGGTTGTTTGGTCAACACAAGCAGGGCTTAGCAGACAACGCAGGGTGAATAGGATCCTACTTTGAGAAGCAGTTGTGCAGACAGATATTTAAACTGGAAGAGCCCTTTAAAAATGACACTCATTAACCATACCATCATCTCCACTACATAATGTCCCATGGAATTCCTTCAATACTTCACATTTGGACAGTGTCATTGGCTTATCGTTGCATTGGAATGCCTAGTATTTAGCCGTCTGAGGTATCTGGATTAAAGTGTCAACCTAATGACCCACACAACATTAATCTGATGAAGTTAGTCAATCTGCATTGTTAAATTCAATTATTTGCTGAGCAGGCACCCTTAAAGATGTAAACTCCAAGGTTATAACTTTACACAGCTGGATATAAAATAAATATAACCTTTGCCATTGCAATGCCACAGGCATTCCTTCTTCAATAAACGTTCCGAAAATAAAGTACATTCAAGGGTGACTACGTCAATTTGGGGTTCTGGAGAAAACCGACCTCTATCGTGGGTTTTCTGCTCGGAGAAGGGACTTCCTCTGAAGCTAACATGGCTGTCTGGTTTTAATATGAATTATGCAACATATCATTGAATTATACCTTTCCACTGGACCTTTAACAATTTCTAGGTTTTAACTGAGTGCTGTCACAGAACCAGGTGACAAAGGAATTTTCTAAGTGAATGATGGAAACATAATAGCCAATCTAGAGGCTATATAACAAAGGATAGTATTGCATTCATCAAACAGGATGTTACTTGCTATAAAAAAAATCTTAGTTTTGCGTCATGTCCTGACAAGTATGTATGATAAAACAGAGACATGCAGAGAAGAGAACTCATACTATACACTTCGAACTCTGTAAGGGTGCTCTTACTGGTGAAAATATACTAGATTATCAATGTAATCCGCTTTGACACTCGTAGCTAGGTCAGATATTTGCGGTTTGCCTAAAACAATGATTCAGTATGCAGGGTTTGCAAGGAAAAAGTGGTGTAGGGAAGATACAGTCAGCACGCCCTCTCCATAGGTAGTCCACCGGTCAAGACAAATAATGATAGACTGACGTAGCTTGAACCCTGACATTAAGGCTTTGCACACACAAAAAACGGACAAAGTATTTAATTTGTGATGATAAAGAGACAGATCACAGCTCGACATACAACAGATTCATGACTACTGTCTCATAGGGAACTACCTATTTGTCCAAGTATATCACACTACTCAAACACCGTAATCTAAAAGACAGTGTGACACAATCATTGTACCAATGCAGAAACAAACTGCCTGAAGATAAACTCTGAAGGGTCCGAATAATTACTTTGTTCCAGGTATTTTCTTTTCCATCAGACTCATGCTGAGAGTGCCTATTCAAGGTGCCCATTTTAATAAAGTAGGACTTAACACGTTAACAGTTTAATCAGGCTACCTTCTTGAGGAGCCCAAATCAGGACTTTTCTTTCCTGCTGTTCCTTGTAGAAGTCCTGTGCTCATAAGGTTTTATTCACTTTGTGTTCTTGTTGGCTGCTTAGGCCAGCTTTTACTTTAACCGAGTCACTCTGAACTAAACTCCCACAGACCTTCAAATCTTTGAAAGCATCTGCAGAAGGAATCTCAAATGAAAACACCCGTGTTCCAAAATAGTTTTTTTTTTTTTTTTTTTTTACCTGTAAATACGTTAGGATACAGCATCCTACTAGGTAGTAGTAATCTGATACATGAATAACACACATTGATTTTGACCCACTGGGAAAGAGTTAAAATTGTCACGTAGAAGAATCGCCTGTAATAATTGCCTAAACATAATACTTTACCATACCAGTTTCCAACTTTTTCAGAATCCATTATTATGGACCAAAGGCTTTCCCTTCAGCCCACCAATATTTCCATCACTGTATATAATGACAGTGTTCAGGACAATGTATGGCTTTTCTGGCTACCAAGGAGCTTTTTACCAAGACATAAATCTTCAAGTCTCTGGTTACTGTAACAAACAAAACCACCATTCAAAGCAGTAGAAATAGATCCAAGTGTCACCAAAATATTAAATATATAATGGCAGCCCTACAGCAACATTACTGCAATATAACAGATTGCAACATTGTTGCACATTGTATATGGTCTGCCATACACAGCAATAAAAAAAATTACAATTTCACATATCTTGAAAACATTGCTCCATGTAATACTAATTTGTTTGGAGTATGGAACACACTGTTATTTGCAAACGCTTGTTTTCATTGAGATTTTCACTACATTAAACTGACATAAACATAACTGATTACGTTTCCTACAAATGGTCAAAACGAATCTTTTCCACTCTAATTCTGACATAAGCAGTGAGTACGCAAAAGGCAGAGAACCTCCATCCTGGTCCTAGAGCCCAACTACAGTATATCTGCTATATAGGGTTTGAACAGCACTCCTCATTCAGGATTGATTGTGCCGTTAATTGAACATGGATTCTGACATTTGACATCGTTTAACAGGGGGTTGGGGGCATGACCAGGGCCGAATAGCAATGCAATAGGGTCTTTAAAATAAACATTTATTCAGCTGCAAGACTGTCAGTGGAATTTTCCTATGTGTAAGATTTTTATACATTCCAATTTCATGTGAACATTTTCAAATTGCTTTCGATATTTATAACTTCTAGCAACTATGTTTGATTTGCGTTTCACAGACCAGAGCGAATAAGTAAAAAAAGCAAGGCTGTGTTGAGCTTTAAGAGGAGCCGCCAATGATCTCAGATGGGCTCAAGCAGAGCCACTACAGACTGCAATGTCCGCTACCTGTGCGTGGGCTGCATATGTTATAAAGCACAAAGTAAAGTAGTCAGACTGAACTCAGGCTTATGTCTCTTCAAGGAAGCAAAACAATGTCAGAAGCATGCAGAACTGACAGCTTGTACAGTAAATTTTCTTGATTCATCACAGCCAAGTCAGATTGCTAAGTCACAAGCAGAATAATTCATCAGAAATGCTGGGCACCTGAGTGGCTCAGTCATCTGGATAATTTCATTTGCAGGATGTCACCTGGAGTCTTCAGAGAAAGCACACAATTGAATGAACACCACTCAGAGTGGGACCTCCTGTATAAGTGCAGTGTGGTATGCGGTTTGTTAAAAATATTTTTCATTTCTGCTGCCCACAGTTCTGAATGGAATGGCCTAACCTCACTTTACACAGTACATATAGTTATCCATCTATGCATCATTTGATCTCAATGATGAAAGAACCCCAATTTAATTACTACGAAGGGCTCTGGTTCAGAATGTTCCATATGTTTTAATGTTGACAAAAGTACCTTGCTCGATGAATCAATCATTACTTTCTAAACCAGCCCACCTGTTGGAACCGACATGCATGTATACATCACATGATTGATTAAAGTAAAACGGTGAGGGTGAGAAAGGAGGGGGGTTGGGCAGAAAGTGACAAACTGCAAGAGAGGAAGTCCATTAGACTTTTGTTTTCACAGCGACTGCCTCAGTGACATCTGACTTTTGCCATGTGAATACCTTTCCACGCCTTCCGTCATACTTCTTCTCGCACTGGCTAAACCTCTGACACCAGTGAAGAAAGAGGCAGACAGCTTTGTTTTCTCAGGCTCCCCTGTCCTTCAGGAAGCATACACATCTCTAAGGAAGAACGTTATGAGACTAAACTCAAAAAGTAGATCTTAGTTTTGGAAGAGTTCTTGTTGCTGACTGGGTAGCTGCTATGCTGCTGTCAATCTCTTTATTTAAATTGTTACATGATGCAAGCAAAAACAAACGACCTGTCATGTAGCGCAGGTTTCTGACTGAAAAACAACTGATAGTACTTAATGGCTGCAGCCAGAAAGAAAAACCTACACATCCGACATGCTTCCTCTTACAATCTCTGGGTAAAATCTCTGACTATGCTCGTTGGACAGCAAGCACCTTTTCCAAGATTTTTTTAAAGTAAAGTATTTAGTCTCATTTTGCAGATGTTTGCGACTGAGTGACAGGTTTACTACTCGAGCCGTCAACATTTCTGTTAGCTTGGTGTTACACCTCACCTGGGCCTAGACTATCTTTATGCATTCACAGAAAAAAGGACCCAACCTGCTGTCATCCAGACATCTACTTTGCAAATCAACCTGTTCAAATGTCTCACAGTAAACATCTAGCATACTAGCTATCTGACATGCACAGATAGGTGCATTAGTCAAACGTTTGGGAAGTAGTCAAGCATGTTTCATTTTAACCTACAACACCAATAAAATCATGGGAGTTACATTATATGGAAAAGGTGATTGGAAGGGTGATATGGATAATGTCCTCACAACATTTTCTCAATGTAACACAGTCTAGACCCTATATCTCCGGTAAATGTTCTACCAGTTTCTGTCAGAATAGTGTAATTGCTGCTTAAATTCACAGTTAACATGCACTGCCCGTTCTGCATGGCATATTTTAAACTATTCTAATCCCAGATTACCTATGATTGCGGGTAGACGGAATGCAAACAGTTTAATGGCTTGTAATGGAAATCCCTGTATGACAATAAAATTAGGTGTTTCATAAGAACCCTGACACAGGATTAGCAGGATGCTGCTGAAACACCAAATTAGTTTGTCTGTCTGTTAGAATTGAAAGAGATTGAGAAATTGAAAGTTCTAAGCAAATGAGCTTCGTCTTTAGGCCTTGGTTGGTCACATCGGTCGGGAGCACGCATTTGCATTTGCCCCTTTTACGTACCATGACCTTCCGAACAAAAGACTGAAGCCCTCACTCACCTGAGAGAAGTTGAGTCCATTGAGTGGGTGGCACTGCTCCTCCACTTTTTCCACAGCCCCCGTCCTCTTTCTCAAACGCTCTGCCTCCTGAGCCAGGTACAGGTCCAGCACAGGCACCCCACGGGTCTTGATGTCTGCCTCAGTCAGAGAGTTCACCATCAGCATCACCCACACGGGCCTCTTCCTCTCCCAGTTCCCGGCGATAGCGTTGAACAGGTAATCGGCATACAGACCCTTCCCCCGCTGGTCTGGGGTCATCCAAGAGGGCATCATCAGCTTGACGTACTCCAGGTGGCGCTTGAGGCGCCGGTAAATGTCCCGTGGCAACACATCCTGCAGGTTCTCTCCCTGGGGCAGCAGCTGGCAGCTAGTCAGGTCCGAGATGGTGTACGGGTCTGTCAGGTCCAGCTCAAAATACACAATGTTGCTTTGCTGAAAAGCTGTCTTGGAATTGTCAGGAATGAAGTCCCACACCCGGGTGTACGGAACATGGATGGTGCCAAAAAAAAACGATGGAGGGTCCCGCTTAATGGTCCATAGGAATGAGTTCAGATCGCTTTGCTGGCAAGGCAAAAGAGAAGGAATGGTGCATCATCAGTAGTACCACGTAACGTGTCAGGTTAACAGCAGACCTAGGCCTGATCACGACTTATTAAGCATGTTGTGGATATAGACCATATGCTTAGGCTCACAACAATGCACACAAGCCATATCAAATGCACATCTTGGTATGCCATGGCATTATCTCTCCTGCCCATGAATAATATTTACAAGCATTAAGATGATAAATTGACCGAATAAAACTAAAAACGATGGCGTCGTAAACGGTGTCATTAATGATGATGACATAAAACTTTTTCCATGTCAATCGAAATGGATAACATCATACCAATTCCGTTTTCCTTACGACTTCAAATAAAACGATAGATTTGATATGACCATAAACATGCTGGACATTCAGCATAATTCAAATGAAAAGTTTTATTAATTTTAATTTAAGTCTCTTTCAATTAGCTACGGAATTAACTACGGGAGTAGAAGAAAGGTTTATTTCTACATTATTTATTTTCTCGCAATATCAGATTATATGTAAATATTTACATATAACGTATTTAGGGCAGCCACGATGACTCATGGTTCAATATCTTAGACTGGAACCAAATCAAAAATTTGACAACCCGCAAATCGCTTTTAATTATATTGAATACAATAACGGGTTTTGTAAGTATCTAATTGCTACTACTTATAGAAATAAAAGGCTATCAAGTACGATTGTGTAAAACTAGTGTGGGTTGCTAGATTTTATTTAGTCCAAGCTCCAAATTACAGGCTGCTTGCAACAGAAATCTCTACACAATGCACGTTGGAAAGAGTCAACAATCGATTATTGGTCTCGCACTTCATCAGCCGTACGCAATTACAATTCTAAAAGAAGCCATCATTAGCCTTTTAAATTGACCCACATTCGCACGAATAGCAAACACTGTCTTAGCAAACAGAGCAAAGACAGAAAACGGCTTTTAATATAACATTATAAGAAATTTCTTAATTGGTCTAGTCAGATGAACTACGGTTCTTTGATGGAGTTCTCTGCTTATCCTTAAAATTATCCCAAAGGTTTACGGATTGCAATCGACACCTTACTAACTTGACAAAGATCAATTACATAGCAAAATGTATTGGTAAATAAATCAAGGGGACATTGGGGGTTAATTAATTAATTAATCGGTTTTGCGGAATGTAGCCGGGTAAGCTGATCATTTCAACCGATACAAGGTATTCACATAATTGGTGATTGTTTCAACGAAGTCTTTTAAAACTAACTTGCATTTGAACATGCATATTTACAAACTGTCAGCGTAGTCTACGTCTAAAGCGTCATGTATTAGTACGAAGCCGAAGTTCGATATTTCTAATACGAACGTACTTTCAAAATATGCACTAGATGCAGCGTACTTCACAGTTAATTTCATTTTCTCACTTGCTGTTGAAATAATAAAGGTATATGTGGTTTCCCAAAAAAATGCCAATATATAAATTAAACTTAAACAGTATAGTTGAAATACTTACTTTTTTGTTAAGTTCGCAATTACTTTGGTCTCTGGGGCTCCTCTGGTTGGCTTTCACCAGCAACATTAGAAATACTTGTATAAATGCGCCCCAAGTGAACAGCATCGTAGCTCCAAACGTTAGGGATTTTTCCAATTCTTCCACGAGCTACCTCACAACGTTTTCCAAGAGAGAACAGTTACTTTACAATACTCTTCACCTCCGAATTGTCCAGACGTATATCCGCCATCCTGGCGGGTCATTTTTGTTGTGTGAAACGTTTTAAATTATTGGCCTTTTGTTATTTTGTGTGAAAGGAAAAATAGAAAACTCTTGCTGGCGAATGTGACATGCTCTGATCTGGTAAAGTCTTGTTTTCTTCTAAACCTTGAATAGTAATTCAGAAGGTAGGTCACCGATTAAAAGTTCAATCTAAATTATATCCAAGTCTTAACTTTGTTATTTCATGGTTCAATCTGTTCATTTTAGAAGCTTCTTTCTAGTGTCGTTGTCCCATTGGTCTGACTGTAGAGCGGTATCTTCTGAACCACATTGCGATCTCCAGAATCAGTAAAGCAAGAGTGAGCCCAGTGGGGGACAGCGCACGAGATACATGCGTGTCGACCTTTCATTTACAGTAAACAGTTTTTTTTCTTTTGGGTTTGAAGTTTTTTTTAGGACTTTGTTCGCATTTCAGTAATGACACCGTTCTTTCATATGAGTATCCACCGTCGAACGGAAACTTCGTCTAATGTCTAGCCTGTGCACATTATTGGAAACGAAGAATCTGTAAAACCATAAAAGTCTTGTTACCTCCAATGGTCCGATACCAACTGAACTGATTTCTTCTGGACTCCTTAGCCCCACCTGCTACAAGTAACGTCATCCACGTTTTCAACTCTTGAAAAATCGCTCCTTTAGTTTGTTTTGTCTCCTAATATTGTTGCGACCGCTTGGATCAGTCACCAGGGCTGGCTCGCGGAGCTTCTGAAGTTGCAGAAGCATCTCTGTCAGGGTATATCAACACGTTACCTACCACTAAAACCTCCCTTGCACGTTCTCATTCTGTCCAGTAATCTCATTAGAGCATCTCGTCCCCGCGGGCTGTTGGGGGAGGAGCTGGAGTGCTCATTGAGAAGTTGTTCAGAACATTTTTGGCTTGAGCAGTAACTCTAAGTGTATTTATTTATATTTTTGGCGATTGTTATTAAATCCACCAAAACGTGAAAATAATTGTAATTATTAATTGTAACTATTGAAGTACATTTTACGACAGATGGTCCGAAGTTGATAAAAAGTTAACTAAGCTATTTCTCATATTTGTTGGAATACAGGTGGACTGAAACTTTAACGAAATGAATAGCAATTTAAATAATCCGTCATTGGACATTAGGGTATTCATTTATTATTATAAATATAAATATTATATATAACAATAATTAAATAATTATAATAATTAATCTTAATATTTGGTCAAGTTGTCAGTCAAGATAATTGTGTTCTCTCACGTGTGTAAAATCAAACTCTTATGCTCAAGTAGAAAACAGTTTTAGTAGTCACATACACTCAACATTATTGTTGAAAATTCTTTACTTATTAGAATTATCTTTAAACATTGTAAGATATAACAACAATAACATTATTTTCATAGCTTTTACATTTTTGCATTTTTTACAGTTATGGTAGTATATGGTAGTATATTGAAACTGGTATTCTTTTTTTACATTTAAATATAAACATCTTATTGAGAGGATTAATAAAATGCAAAATAAATCTGATTCTAATTACAACTGTTGCTTTTGTATTCAGTTTTATTACTAGGCTTTGATATTTACTTCGCAATAAACAAGCCTCTTTAATCTTCTACCTGGTCAAATTTTCTAAGATTTCCGTCTGAGCTTCCAAGTTTCCCATCATCTCTATGGAATGTATTAATGATTTCCGTGGTTCTGTATCAAACAATATGCAATGTGAATTTAATTAATTTAGAAAACAATATTACTTGAAAACAGTTAGACTACTTGTTTAGACATGGCCAGATCATTTAGCTGTCAAAAAACTAAGTAAATAAAAGTTCACAAATCTAATTTACTATTGAGAAACTACCCTGTAAGTCCGTAAAATAGTAACATTTGGAAGTAGTCGAGGGGTGTCAGACAAAAGTAGGGGAGACCGGGGCTGGTTATCACATGAGTAGGTTTCCACACAGCTTGTAAC
Organism: Hiodon alosoides; assembly: GCA_025775065.1. Lineage (NCBI taxonomy): Eukaryota > Metazoa > Chordata > Actinopteri > Hiodontiformes > Hiodontidae > Hiodon > Hiodon alosoides. Next base: position 41,828 of record JAOYSI010004354.1, read on the forward strand.
AACAAAACTAGTGGCCACTGACCCAAAACCTTTATATGCGTATCTTTTTCGTCTGAGGTCTGAAGGAAGGTCTGATGTCTGAGGCTTGAAGTTGTTCTGAAGGCATTGAGCGGAAAACAGTTTTCATACTTTTCACCATCAAAAATAGAGTATGCAATAACTTGAGTTTTGAGGTAATGTAATTCAGGGTCTTCAAAAAATAACAATTTTGGAGGAAGGATCTTTTGATACTTGAACTGAAAGTCCATAATATGTAATTCTAGGTGGTTATCATTATATTAACATAAAGTGTGGATGGGACAGGTTGTCCCGAGGATTTTAGAGTTACATTGGGATCAGTGTTTCCACTGCCAAAAGTCACAGAGCTTGTACCCCTGGCATTCCAAACTTAAGTACCTTTACTTTGAATCATAGTTTTGACACATACTTTAATTTTTTAAAACCTTTTTTACCTGCAACCAACTTCCCCACCAAGTTTTTAAAATTTTTTTTTTGATTGAGCACCTTGCACCCTCTAAAGTTATACCTCCTTGTAATACCCATTAGATTTTGGGCAAATAACAGTTCCAAACAGTATTACAAAAAATAGGTATAGAGGACGTTCTGCCAGAAAAAGGACCATGAATTCCAATTTCTTGATCTTGAAATGAATGTTCTTCTGACTTTAGAGGAAGCAAAGATTAATTTTGTGTCTATTTTTGTTTAAAATGTGTGCTGTCTTATTTTTATTACACAAGTGTACACAGTCCATTTAACTATGCATAAATGATTTGAATTAAGAAATTGAGATTTACATGACAGAGATTGCTCTTTGATTTTGTATTGAAAGCAGCTGAATATCATACAAAGATGTGTAGAACTTTTGGTGTGACAACAAGCCCCAGTCTCCCCTACAACTAATATAAATCGCTATAAATTCAAAACTCAAACTTGCGGAATTAGAAGTAAGTTATATTAAGGGAAATAAACATTTTCCACAGTTTCTGTTCTAAGGTGTATGCTACTTAAAAGGTAAGCATACATGCTTCGGCCATTTCTCGCTACATTCGATAGAAATACAGATAAAAAACGCGATGTATGGACTGTCTCCGCTTTGCAACCTCACAACAGCTAGGTCGCTGAGTGAGATCGCCATCTAACGGTTTAATGAAAGAATGGGTGGAAATTCAAGAAAATACTGCATTCCTCTGGGAAAAGCAAAGAAGCCCTAGAGACGACAGGGTTGAAAAACGTCGGACAGCTCTGTGCGCATAGTTTTCTAATTTGTGCCTTTTTCCCTCTCTCATTCAATTCGGGCTCCGTAATAAAGTGACGAGCGTCATGAAAATTATTTTTTATTTAATGCATGCTGTGTAAGGTCAGGGTAGTAAACATATAACATTCGTTTGCATGACTGCATCTCCTTTATTTAAAATTACAAAAATAAAATACAAAAATGGTAAAATTCTTCATTAATTCTTCATTAATTCATTGTTAAAAATTAAACATTAGATAAATAGGCCTTTGCGAAATAATGGTCCAGTATTTATCTGTGATCACGGCTAAAATTAAATCAATATAAAGTAATGTCTGATGTGACATTTGATATGAATTTCAAGGCATGTGCTTTGATAACATGAGTTTGATAACTTTAATCTTTAAAAATTTGAACTAAGGTAATTGTTTTATTATAAACTGAGTGTTCTAGACTTTTTTAAGGTTCATCGACCTTATAGTGAGTTGCTCCCCCTTTTGCTCTCAGAACAGCCTGAATTTGTTGGGGCATGAACACAACATGTTGTCAAAAGTGTGCCGCAGGGAGGCTGGCCCATGTCCACTCCGTTGCTTGCCATATTTATTGCAAATTGGCCGAAGGTGGATCTCTACTTCGAATCTCCATGTCATCCCACAGAAACTTGATTGGATTGAATCCTAGAATCATTCCTGGACTATCCCAGTCTTGTGGCATGGAGCATTATCCATCCGATGGATAGATACACTACTGCCATGAAGGGATACGCCTGATAAGCGACAATGTTCAGAAGTCCAGCGGCATCGGCAGAGTTCAAAAGTCACTTAAATCTTTTGTATTGCCCATTCTCTCTCTGAATTCCACACATACAGATATACCTGTGTTACCTGCCAACCCTAGTCACCAAGTCACATGACCTCAATTTAGTCCACATAAATATTCATATTTCACAAAAAGCATAAAGTCAGTTGGAAATGAATAATAGTCAGTGGATGTATGACTCTCATGCCAGGTTGCTAGTTACACAGCTGGAATAATGGACAGATATTTTAATTAGGGCAGCTTACTTAAAATTAAAAAATAACACTTGCTTGCATAGTTTAGAGTTTACCTATTTATACAGATGGCTACTCCCACAGCAATCCAGGTTGTACACCTGTCTCTGGGATATGTGCACAAGGATATGAACTTTCAACAACTGCACCCTTCAAAAAGATATTTGCTATAAGTCCCATTCAGTTCGCCCACAGCAGATGTAAATGATGTAAAAAATAGTTTTTGGCAGAAAACTGCACACATGAGGATGTAATAGTTACTTGACTAAAGCTTAGGGTAACACTTGAAGAAGTGACCATATAAACATTTGTAGGGTTCGCCGAGTTCTTGCATTTGATATGACTATTGTAGACAAATACTTTGCAAAGCAGCATTTGTTTTCAACAGACCCTATACTTTTTCTGACATCACAAAATCCAACTGTAACTGTTTATTCTATTTTCTTCGACACAAGCAATGATTATACATCTGACGGATATTTTCCAAACAAATAACAAATAACAAATTGCAGAATAATAATAACTTTCAAAAACAATCGCACAACAAAAAACGCTTTGTGTGTTAAGTAGAGGCCACATATGTTCTAAAATTAAAAAACAAAAAACAAATGTAAAAGTAGCAATGCAGACACGATTCATAAAACATTGGACGTAAATCCCATTCCTTTTCACCCAACCTAGCTTTTATTAAAAAAATTTAAAACCCCCGCCAAACTCGCTCACTTAAATTGTAGTTTATTTATTTATTTCTCAGTATACATCGGTACTGGATACGATACGCGCATATACCCAGTTATCGGATATAGCGTAAATGTCATTGCACACGAATCAATGACTAAAATGCGTTAGAATTAATGTATTCACTTATTCAGCACTAATTCGTTTTATATATATGAAAGTTAATATGATGTCACTATAAATGGAACAGCGTTAATAAATAATAGAATAAATAATAGATTTTGATGCCAGTTTAAAAACAGTGCCATGTCAAACACTAGCTCACCCGAGAAGACATATTGAAGCATTGGGCAGCGGGCTCCCAACATAAATCAACTCTAAACTAAATATATTGGAAGTAAAGTTGTTACACTTCCTTACAATTGTCTTGTTTAAGTATGTAAACGCCAAATCACAATATATCGGGGCGTCACTCAATTATTATTTCACTTGCTCTTGAGTTCCGTGACTTGGTACAACCTATGCCAGACATATAATTGTTGTGACAAAGGGATTAAAATTAAGACAATGCAGCCTGTTGGCAATCTTCACATTAAAGAGTTCTCACATTAAACTAGGCTATAAAATAGGAAGTGTAAAGACACATAACACAAACACAAGCCCAATTAGCTATAATGATTGGTTAAATAATCACAACACAAACTAAGGTGTGCTGGCTAATCTCCGACGAGTGAAGATTTTATCTAGCTTGCTAGACATTCCCTGCAGGTAGTTACCTTTCTTGACGATAAGTCAATTCATAAATAAATCATTTTAACACATACTCGAATTGTGGATGCTGTAACGAGTCCTGATAAGGGAACGAAATATTGGTCAGTTAAATTAATAAAATATATATTTTGTATTACAAACTATAAAATCATAATCCGTGTTAGTAGATGTTTTGAAAAAATAAATAAAGCTAATACAATATTAACCATATAGATATCTATTTAAAGACCTTGATTTTAAGAATAGTGGTCAAAAATATTTTCGTTAGGCTAATAGCAACTCAATGAACAACCTCCTAATTCAGTCGTTTGAAGTGATTCTGTTTACCCCCACTGTGGTTTTTAGCACGTTGCTTATGCATGAAACCTAGAAACAACACAAGGCACTTATGTTTTTGTGGCACTATTCTATTGATATTCTTTGAATTTCCTCGAATTATTTTTAAATTTTCAAAAAAACAAATTTGCTATTTAAAACATGTTCCTGACACACAGCATAAAAGCATATCTGATATGCCCCTCTTCTGTGTAATCGACTCCTTTCCGAGGGTTCCTTGATTCTTGTATCTTTGCGTAGCATGTTAAAGAGGTCCCTGTGTTTTCATAACTTTGCATGGGCCCTGCGTGGGTACCAATGCCTCGCTGTCTGGATTTTATTTAGAAACCTGAGGCGTGTTGGAAAAACCTGGATCCCAGGAGAGCTCCTTTATGAGCCATTTCTCAGCTAGGGATGTGGATTGCCAAAGCACTTGGAAAACATTGCAGCCTGCTGTCTAGTGCCAACTTCACACCCTTGGAACCCCTGAATTTAATTGGATAAAGTATTTAAAACTACATGCTTTAGGCTTCTTCTTCTCAATATTATTATTATTATTATTATTATTATTATTATTATTATTATTATTATTATTATTATTATTATTATTATTATTGTTTGAATTTGGTCAGATCTTAGTAGTAGTAGTAGTAGTATTTTTCCCCCAAGGGGGAAATTGCGATACTACAGCAGAAATAACCAAAAATTACACAAGGAACATATAATAAATAAATCACATAACAACAATACATACAAACAGGACACAGTGGACTTGTACACTGACCCTACAACCCTTTTCAAGGGTTTTAGTTGTATATAAAGAAAACATCAGGAGGGGAAAAGGATACCGTGGTTTTGTGCTTCTTTATTTGTTTGGTGTGCCAGGTAATCAAAAATGCAATTTTCAGGTCGTGTGTGAAAAAGCTGTTGCTCCCCTAAGTTAACTCAACTCAATTAAAGTGCCCTGCCCAATATAAATCTGATTATCTTTAGTCCTTAACATCAGAGTAAAGTTATCTATCTATCCTATCTATCTATCCTATCTATCTATCTATCTATCTATCTATCTATCTATCTATCTATCTATCTATCTATCTATCTATCTATCTATCTAT
>JAOYSI010004355.1:0-14378 GCA_025775065.1 Hiodon alosoides
AGTGAGGAGACAAACAGAGTGAGGACAGAAACACAGGGTGAGGAGACAGACAGAGTGAGGACAGTAACACAGGGTGAGGAGACAAACAGAGTGAGGACAGAAACACAGGGTGAGGTGACAGACAGAGTGAGGACAGTAACACAGGGTGAGGAGACAGAGTGAGGACAGTAACACAGGGTGAGGGCAGTAACACAGGGTGAGGATAATAACGCAGAGTGAGGACAGTAACACAGGGTGAGGAGACAGACAGAGTGAGGACAGTAACACAGGGTGAGGAGACAGACAGAGTGAGGACAGAGCGTGAAAATGGAGGCATGAAGAAACACTGATAAAACCCTCTAGTTGTTTCTGAATAATGTGTCTACCAGAATTTTCTTTTTCAATCAACTCCTCAATGTCAAAGAGAGAACATATGATTAAATTTCATCTCACAGAGCCTCTTTTTTACAAAACCTAAACTCTGCTACGATAGAAGAATTACATTTATGTGTTTGTATTCGATTAAGACAAATCATGAGCTATTGAGCTAAAACAGCAAAGACACAACCCTTCTCATACGGGATGGACATAGATATAGATGAGTAATAATTAAAAACTGATCTGTGTACTAGTTACATTTTAACCCTACCACAACACACGGATTTAGAAGGGACTTACTCATTACCTGTGTAAGGAAAATTTCACATTAGATTGGCCAGAGGCACATACATATTGATTAATTTAATGAAGTCAAACTAATTAAACGAATGGATTAATTAAGTGCCAAAGGACCAATGCGATAGTTGCATCACGGTAAAAAAAAAGCTAAATAAATCAAAATAAAACCCCATGTCTGCTGTTGACTCATTACTTTACATAACCACATGATTTTGTGTCTCTCTTTCTGTCACACGGATGGAATCTCCAGCATACTTTTTTCTTGGACAGGCACCAGGTTTTTTTCACGCACTCAATTATTTCTGAAAAATGGCAGACACTCCTGTCGCCCCGGCGCGTATTAAGATCAGAAGGAAATTCAAGGCTGCAGCGCGGTGAGCGCGCCCGTTTGTGCGTGCAGTCGTCAACAAAATCAAAAACACGCGGCGCTGGAGGTGAGCCAGCCCCGTCAAATGGCGGGTTTGCAGTTTGTTGCTTGTGGCGGGTCAGTCCCACGCCTCCTGTGTGACTCATGACAGCGCTTCGTACCTACTTGCGTCAGGCGAAGATTCGCTTTGACCTTAATTCCGATTTGACTAATCCCGCAATCTGCTTTTCTCCAGAACTTCTCTGTGTTTAAGTCTGGCTAAACTTTCGGGTGATCTTCATCATCCTGGAGTAGTCCGTCTGACCTGTTGCTCGGTGTTCAGTTTAATTACATTTCAGGCGACTGACACCTCTTCAGACAGGCTTATAGCAATGCTGTGTCCTCTGCGAGGGGTTCGCACAGGATACTCCTCCTCACCGGAGTCAAGACTGATTTAAGCCTCCACAGCAGAGACGTACAACCTGAAAAAAAAAATACAGAAAGCAAAGGGGCAAAGGACATTTTAAAGAACTGTCCCATGTGTGTGTTTTTTTCTTCATATTGAGCTGTTAGGCTGTTAATAATTGTAAAGATGACTCTTCTTTAGCTGGAGGTTTGAAGTTGGAGTTCCTAGGGGTCTTGGGAATATGGGTGTAGCAACGGAAATCCTGGCTGCATCATAACATGTTTGCAAATCCCCTATGGACAACTATAGTAAATATGGTGAGATTACCGATGCTTAGATTCCAGTTTATAGATCTAAATATTGCTGGGAGTTCTGAACATGACCCTGCTGGCACTGAACTGTGAGACTCTTAAATGCCATAGCAACAGCGTTGACTCGCATTCTGACCTTGGAGCTCAGGCGGAGCTGAGTGGTATATACGAGCTCTTCCTGTTAATCTTCCTGGTTGGGTCTCCCTGACCTGTGTGGTCCTGGCCTGAAGCTGAACAGGAGGAAAGGCTGTTCCTGTTGGCCTGCTGGTCGGGCAGAGCGGGGCCCGCCCATCACCGCGGCTGTGTGTGACCTAGGGGCCGTCAGAGGCTTCTGCTCCCACTGATCACAGGGAAGTCCCTTAATCTGCCACTCAGAGACCTTCGCTTCGCCATGATGACCTTACGTTCGAACCTCTGCCAGGATAGCATGTTTAGCACCCTGTGACATTTGATACTCCAAGCAGTTTACGGCTCCTCAGTCGTAAAGGAATCATTGCTCAGTTTTTATGTATTATCGTAATGTCACTGGACCCTGCGTTGTATGTACTGAACTGTATCCCCTCTTGCAGAATATGGAATAGGGGTATGATCTTAATAACGTTGGGAGGATATCCATCAAAATGTCTTCTCTGCGGGGAAAGTTTCGAGGGGATTTACACACAGAATGGGTCATGTGCTACAAAATATATAATAAATAAGGAACGTGTTTTGTACAATTAGGCAATAATAGCAATAGCCTTCATTAGCACTTTCAGTGTAAGTTAACAAGCGTGTTGAAAATGTTGGAACTGTATATCGAGTTTCTTAGACATTGCTTTTTGTACTCCTCATTATGCTTTAAGCACAGTTTGAATATTCAGTGCCAAAACCCCAAATATTATTCTAATGAAAATGTGTCAGATATTTCGACACCTATTGCTCATGAGGCTGTCCCCCTGTTCTTGTAAAAGTCAATTTTCTTCCCTCAGAGAGAATCTGTCGCTCGCACCGTCTCCCCCCTTGCTATAAGCTCCGATACGCACTTTCTCGACACTGGTGGTGGTGTGACACAGTAAACTCAGGTACTGCTGGCACAGGGAGGAGAGAATGAGACCAGACCCTCCACATCTTCTCACGACAGCGTTACTGGGAGTTACCGTGACGCAAAGGGGTCACATGTTCACGCTAGCAACACATTGTGCTGTTTGATCAAAACCTCGATCGGGGTTTGGCCGACCTTTGTGTCTGTCGTGTTTTTGTATGGATTACATCTCATACACATAGGTCACCTGTCATGTCCCGCGTCACAACTAGAGTACAATTACCCAAATAATGTCTGCTGCGGACGTAAAAGAGCGTTTGCCCCGTTTAATTCCTCATATTTTATAAGTTTGGCGTTTTAAGCCTGAGAGCTGGGATATGTTGGTAAGGAAGAGAGGGTTTCGTTGCTGCATTGAGATTGAGACTGAAAAAAATCCCCAAAAAACAGTGTGCAATAGAAAATGACATTGATGTTAAGCACTTCTCTCACAAAGCAGTAAAAAAAAAACACACACACGCAGCCACTAATCCCCTCCATTTCAAAGAGAACACCTCATTAGGCACCTGCTTGAACAATATTAGTTGAATTCACACAGTATTAACATACCGGTTTCTGCTGTAACGGGCTATGAACACCCATTGTCAATGGGTTATAAAGACAAAGATGCTTTACCTAATGTTAGAAGCACTTTCTTTGTAATGAGGCACACTTTGTGCTCAGAGTATTCAACGGTGAAATGCAATTCTCCTCCTTTGGGAATTAAATTAATGTGTTTATTCATGCCTAGGCTTATTATCCCGTCTGTTATTCTATTTATTTAGACAACTTGGCTGAATACCTCCGCAGATAGTTGTTGCTATTCGATCTGCACGAAGGTTTTTGGTTTGACCTCTAACCTCTCAGGCTTGTCCTACCAGGGAAACTAAAGACACTCCGTCTCAGCTCCCAAGTCTATTTTGATGGGATTTCCTAGGGCTTGGTGCTCAACCTACCACTGTTCTTTCTTTTACATCGACTTACTTGGAGTGGTGTTTTCTGCCCGCGGTTCGTCATATCACCGCTATGCAGATGACGCTCAATGTTTTGCTCCCTTCCGATTCACAAATCTCCTCACGATTCAATGGATGCTTGGCAGAGAGACCCTCCGGGAAGACCAAGCAACATTTGAAGCTCAACCTGCCAAGGCGGAGATTTAAAAAGCGTGAAAAAAAATCAATGACAATCTCTCCTTCTTGGAGAGCATTGCATAAGTAACAAAGCCCCGTGGGTTTTTCTGTGACAACTTTTGACTCAGGGCGGCACGATGTCTAAGCGTTTGGCGTTGTCGCCTCACAAACTCCAGGCTGGGATTTGTGGGGAGATTGCAAGCGTTCGCCCGCTGCTCCAGTTTCCTCCCACGTTCCAAACACTTGCAGGTCAGGTGGGCTACGTCTGTGTGTACGCATGTGTGGCTGAGTCTGTCTCTCACGATCCTCGTCTCCGGTTTCGTTACGGCTTTTGTCCGTTCTCATGTGGACTGCTGCGATTCCTTTTTCGCTGGTCTCCCGAAGTGTCGCATTAGATCACTTCCAGCCCAGTAGCAATTGTTTTGTAGCCATAAAAAAAATCACTTTCTGGAGAAGACTTTTTTAATTTAGAAATTTGAAACGGCTAACTCTTGACTATTGTTACCCTGTCATTGACCTGTTTGACTATTTTTACCCTATCATTGACCTGTTTGCCAATTGTTACCCTGTCATTGACCTGTTTGACTATTTTTACCCTATCATTGACCTGTTTGAATATTGTTACCCTATCATTGACCTGTTTGACTATTGTTACCCTATCAATGAACTGTTTGACTATTGTTACCCTATCATTGACCTGTTTGCCTATTGTTACCCTATCATTGACCTGTTTGACTATTGTTACCCTGTCATTGACCTGTTTGACTATTTTTTTGCCAGTCTATTGACCTATTTGACTGCCTCATCAAGTACGACTCACAGATTTCCTCGGACACTACTGTTTACCGGCCTAGACCCCTGCATACTTCCAAGTTAGGTACACTTCCACACTTGGTTTCCTCTTACCTGTTAGTCCCTGCGTGACAGTATGCGTGACAGTGTTCTATTAGTACACTTTAATGCATTTTTCTCTGGTTTAACAGAATAGTTCTGTAGAGTAGACACTTGGGAGAAAAAACAATTTCACCCAAAAGTTGTGAGTAGACCCCCGGAGCCATATTTTCAGCTCTTTAAAAAATTTTATTTTTATTTTTTTAAGGAACCCTCATTATGCATACTTTAACATTTGTCCCTTGATTAGAATTTATGTAAAAAAAAAAACTGCCAAAGATAAATGAACAACAATGACAATGAATAAACTTGCGAATGATTTTAAAGCCTGCAACATCTTCTGCTGAAGAGCAGAAGTGATTACTCCCGGCATTTCTGGCCCAACAGAGGGCTCGCTCAATGGGTGTCTTTCGGAGAGAATGAGATCTACGCAAAATCACCATCTGGAAACTTAGGCTTCTTCACTAATTCCTACTGCTCTTTCTACCATTAACAAAGTCTGTAATTCATGAATAGAGCTGCCACAGAAGGCCTGATTGCTTAAGACGCTGTTTGTGCAGCTCAGCTCTGCTTCGAGGGTCCGTACCTGCGGGGGAGGTTGTTGGGTTACATTGCATCTGCTGCGGCTCACCACCATGACTGTGTCTCTCAATGCCAAGATGGCATTTACAGCTTAACTTTGAATTTTCAACACGCAGATCTGTAAATATGGGCCCAACATGGCGACGTATCTTGGCATGAACCGGGGGTGGAACACAGGGATTTGTATTTATTAGTGTTGAGATGTTCTCACTGGTGCTCCTGAAACGGTTCTGTAACCATTTCATTGGTTTTCGTTTTTTTTTTTTTTTTTTTACTTCTTTGGCGGTGGGTTGATGTCTGTTTCGTTTTTTTACATTTCTTAGTTTAAATTTTCCCGGATGACAAGTTTAATCAAACCCTACTCTCTGTGGTGCTCCCTCCATTGGCCAGAGCTGTTACTGGACTTGCTGTAGGCATTTAGCAAGTACTAGCACAGCACCGCAATGTGTCCTAACTGGGCGCCACGCCTGCCTCCCCGTAGACCTGACACTCGGAGGCCTGGGTGAAGAAGCACCATCAGATATTATACTGGCAGGTTATACCATAATCTCTGTATGTCTAGGAGATTGCAGGTCAGACCGTGGTTTGAAGAGATCACCGGTAAGACCGTGGGTTCAGGAGATTGCAGGAAAGATTGTGGGTTCAATTCACCTCAGCACATTAACACACACACACACACGCCACATGTGACCCAGAAAAATGTTAACAAACTGCATTCATCTCAATCGTGTAAATTCATCTCAATCGTCTTCTGCTGGTATTCCATCTCTTACCCCTAGATGGCCTGAAGCAGGCTTGTCTCGCTCTCTTCTAATGTAAGTAACGTCCCTGGGGTTCTGTCTATGTTCCCCAATGCCAAAATGTCAAGGAAGTTTCCTCATCTCGAAAAGGCCCAAGCCAATTGGCGAGGCTTCAGGGTTGCTACGATACGTTAATGCAGGAGGTTCATTTAATCTGTTCTGTTGGCGATCTGAATGGCACACACATCTGAATGTCACAATTGACTTTCATTTTCAGAGAGATGAGACAAATATAAAAAGAAAGGTTAGTTTTATAATTGTACAATTTGTATATTTTGTGAGATTTAGCAGCTAACTTCAAAGCAAAGGTCTCTATTCATTTTAAAATGTGTGGATAATTTCTCATTACCAGAAGCTTCAAATTCATTTCATTTTCTTGAGGAAGAAGAACAGGACTGCATTCCAGTGAGGTGGTTTATCAAAATGAATTACTGTTTTATTGAAGAAGAATAATCACTTAGGCCAAATGCATTTACAGCAGCAGCAGCAGTATAGGCCTCACTATGTCACTATGAGTATTAAAAAGTATTCACTTAGAATATCTTCATAATGATCTGGCTTAGAAATTAGTTGCAATGACATCTTGCAACATCCAATGATTATGTTATTTGTTCTAGTAGTGATAACCTTAACACTCAAATAAAGATCAAAATTGAGGTTTGTCAACAAGAGTGTATTTATTATTATGCCCATTTTATGTTTTCCAGGCCAATCCCGCCGCCCTTTAGAGTGTTTTGAAAACACATCGCTAAATATACCTCGCTGGTGCAAAGCATTTTACCTCCGCTCCATTCAACTCCCACAAAACAGACCTTGATGGTCATGGAGTCTGCACACATGAGTGGCCGTTCATGTGCTTTCCGACAGCGCTATTGAAGGCAAGATAGAAAATGGCTGTGACTGGAGACAAGGGCGAAACAATTGGGAGGCTACTAGCAGCAATTGTTTTCCTGCAATAAACTAGATACCGTAGTCTGAAAAAAACAAGATATACAATGAGCATGGGGAGTTTCCAGGACTACAAAACCCACATGGCCCCGAGCCCTGCCCTCAGGCAGCTTAGACCCTGGATTTCATCACACGCAGGTGTTTGTAGTTCAGTTCACACTTAAAACATAGACAGCAAGGCTATTGAGAGAGGTTGGGAATGCCATGTGACCAGGCAAACCTTTGACTAATGGTAAACTTTTTATTAAAACTTTCTGTTTTCCTTTTTTTTCTTTATTCTCTCACTGCGGTTTTTTTGTTCTCTGCACAAGATCAGCCAAGTTCCAGGTCCAATTTCCTTATTTTCCACATAAATAATATGAAAAAATATTCCCCCATTGTCCCTTCTGTGCGCAAATTACAATTAAACATTAATCAGTGCCAAGGTAATAAATTTTTTTCAGCATCTTTAATTCAGGAAACCACATCTTTCATTCATACCTTTTTGTCACATGAAAGCCCATGACTGTATGTCGTAGAAGACATTTAGTGCGCTGAATATCCAGCTATATCAGTCTGCTTGTTGTTTAGAGATTGGAACTGTCAGAAACAAAGAACAGAGGCAGCAATAGGGAATCAAAATATAAAAAATAAACCCTCTGTGCATAACTGCTAACTAAACTGACAAATGGAGGGCGTTAATAAGAAACGAGAACTGAGCTGGCTGTCCAAGCACAACAAGATATCTGTGAGGCTTAACCGGCTCACCTTCAAGTCCGCTCTTTGCACAGACATCATCTTTCCGCCCATATCTGATTGAGGCTTCAAACTAAGGAAATCTGTGCGGGACGTGGAAGCACTTTACGAGAAAAAAATACCCATTCCACCATTGTCCAGCTTGTGACAGCATTTCGATCGACAAAAGCGTTGAATGGGGTTTATTATATGTCACTTAATCATAATGGATGAGTCAAAATAAAGCTATACGGTTTGGTTGAAGTTGCGAACCATAAAATGTACAGGCGTAGATATGGCGGTTTGGTGCACCACATCCTCCTATGTCACGACAACCGCTCCCTTCCCTCGGGAGGCCTGCACCACCGCATTCGGAAACGGTTACATAATTAAACCGCTATCAGTACTTACACCGTCCTCATGAGGCCGGCTGACAAACTTAATACATTACGTTTTCACTGGTAATGCGGGGTCACAATGAGGGCCTTCTGTCAAACTTGGCCAAGATGCATGCCAGACTCTGCCCTGGGACCGCGGCCGATGAAAATCGGACTGTGTGGGCGATGAAAATCAGACCGTCACCGTTCCAGCATTGTGCCTTCTCATAGTTTCTGAAAGCCTGCCAGAACATGTGAAACTGATGGCCGCTCTGTATTTTCCACTTGGGCCCAGATCCTTTCAGGAAGTCTTCAGTGACAGGCACTGAATAACTTGTGAGTCTTGTGAGATTCATTAACATTCAGTGCATCCAACTTAGATATATATATATATATCCAATATATTCATTCTTATTTACATTAGAAGTGTGATGTCAAAATTCATTTAGATGTGTATGTTCGGAGATGTGTGTATTTGGAGAAATCATTCAAAATGAACGGTACATTTGGGGTGCCTAACAGAAATGGCATGATACATTAACATATTTTGCCTGGGTATGTATGCATCTAAATTTATAAATTCAACAAATATTACCTTCAGATACATGAATGAACGCTGTAACAGATAGATGTTCATAGATATCCAGACATTCATGTTATTGGGAATCTTTAACCGGTGTCTTGATACTTATAAAGTCCAGTGCAAGTGCAGAGTTAAATTCTGTGTTCAGTACATTTAATATATTAACTGGAAGGTAGCATGCTACAATCAACGTCCCGAGGCTGTTCAGATATTGTAAATCTAAGCCAAATGTTTTCAGTGATCTTACCATGTCAGTCGGGCTGGGAAAAATCCAACTCTATTTGATTTCTATAGGAAGACAGACAGGGAGCGTGGAAGAATGTCAAGGGAAGAAGAAGATGACAAAAACAAGAGAAGTTTTGATTTAGGGTAGAAGATGTCAGGTTGCCGGAATGACATCATTCGTTTTCGTTTTTTAAGCATTCAGTTAAGGGGTTGAATGATTTGTTGTTGGAATCGGCTCTTTTTGATATTTAAGTCCATCTTCATCATCCAAAAAAGTGTGTCCATTCTCACTTTCATATCAAACTTAACTCTTCCACAGTAGGTTTTTACAGTGTAGTGTACTCAACTTTGAAAGGTATGATGAATCTACAATGGAATAAAAAACATATACTTTACCCAGACTAATTACATTTCAGCTAGAATCTCATGTACAGCGAGACAAAAGAGTGAAAATGTGTAATTTCCAACAGAAGTGCCCAGGGGCCACTCCGAGAGCTGGTTGTCATGACAACGGACACGCTCCCATAGTTCTAGCGGAAGGCCTTGGCAATAATTGACAAGGCCGAACCTTTCATCGTCTGAAACTTGAAGTCTGTTTTAATGTTAAACGTTCAACGAGATGGAGTACAAAAATAGCTCTGCCCCTTGTGGACAATTCATTTTGAGATCAGCAGCTGCTCAACGTTTAAGGGCTGTAATCTTCATTTTACGCTCATTTTTCATTTCTGACTGCACAGCTACCGTGTAAAATTCCACCAACATCGATGAAACATCACAGCAGTGTTATGAGAATGTTACGCGTTGGCTGGAAAGGGACTCGCATTGTGGGCAGAAATGGAGAGTGAGAAAATGGGTCCTGTTCTCCAGTAAGTCTCCAGTGATAATCCCATGCTCTAAACATTTAGATTTTTTGCAACAAAGCAAAGAATCAACTGTTGTGGAAGATGGGAACGGTGGTTTTAAGTGTCTTCAGACTTTAAGCAGAAGAACAATGATGGTCTTTTAAATGAGCGGAACACCGTGTGCCCGGTGCTTTTGCCAATCCGCATTAATTGATCAGTTTGTGCTCGAGTCTCGCTTGCCGACCCCTAAACTATAACATAAAAATGAAAAAAACATCTACCCACAGTCATTCGGAAATATATAATGTTATTTGGTTCTGCTGCGACACTTGGCTGGCTTCTTGGGTAGGTTTTCATTGCGCGCATGGCGCTACCTTCAGATCTGAAGACTAATGATTTTATTGTTCGTTTTCTTTGTCCCTATGACAGGCCATGGAGCCGTGATTAGCTTTTCAGGCAAGGAAAAATGACCGTAAACAAGCGCTCTCCATGACAGCCTCCCCTGACACAGTATTTAATCCACCAGGGACATACGAAAGCGTACTCTTTAATTCAGAGGCTGATCATAGTCTGTAACATTATAATCTAGCCAGGACTTAATTTGGAGCATATTTCTTGAACCATATTTGTGGGAGGCAAATTGCTGCTTTTAATTGTGTAATTAATCTTTCTTTACCATATTGGTCCCCCAGGGACACTTAAACTTCACAGCAGGGTGCAATGAAACTCATTGCCTGGTAGATACATTTAGTTGTTGATGTGTTGCCTGGCCTTCGAGATTCAATTCATTTTTTTCCACACCCCTTTATTCTGATCTCCTTTGATGTTGAAATTAAATGGGTCCTTATGAACTGGGAATCCAGGGGAATCCTTGGCACAAAAGGCCTCTGATTTCCCATACACTAATTGACTGTCACACACAAAGTTCCACGCACGATCCCACAGCAGAGACAAGTCTAGTGGCTTTCTGTGGGGAGTGCCGCTTTTGCTGTCCCCTTTTTCGTTTCTCCTCTCTGACGTGTGTTTTCTGAAGACGGATCCAATTAAGTGACACGGGCACTGCCAGGTATCATAATCGAGCAATTAAAGAAGGAGAATGGAATCTGGAAAACTCTTACATCACAACCCACTGTTCCCAATCATTATTAATCATGCGAGATAATGTTGTTCACACATTTGATTGTAAAATAGAGGCGCCAACTGGGACATCATCTATGGATTCTTGATCTAAAAAGTTAAGCATTATTTTCCCATCAATAAGATGGTCTGAATGATCGGCTTGTTAAAACATGGATTTACACTGAGTTTAGAGGTTATATTGTTAATAAAATAATTAAATATATGATTTAAAAGTTACATCTGAAATGCTTACCTGCATAATATCCATGTGTTAAAACTTAAAATTAGTTTTCATAGCTTCACCCGCCTAGGAATCTGAATGTGATGTGAATAAAACTGAAATAGCAAAATAAAAACAGCAGAAATCAGACTGTTTTCAATTCGATAAAATGAGAGGTGACTCCCTTGGGTTGAGAAAAAACACTTCAGAGAGGAACGGAAAGTGTAGAAAAAATTATTTAGAAAAAGTCACAATAAAAAATCCAATCAAAATTTTAATCAAGCTCAAATTATTAATGCAGGGAGAGTAATTGAAAAGAGTCTGAAAGCAATAGTGATTTGTTGAATAAAACTTGCGATCACTTATGAAATACCTTCTAATAAATCTGAAGGCTGGCCCTCGTGGAAGGAGAGAAATGAGCACAAATGTGTAATTTGCCTGTAAACTGATTTGTAATTCATGGAAAATAAAAAGCATCTCCCTAGCTGGGATTTTCACAAACGCCTTTAGAACAGAACTGAACCCAAACGTCCTGAGGTCCTTGCGTGTCTGACTCTAACACGAGCCTGCTGCCGTGGGGCGGGGACACAGAGGGACATGTCGGCGGATGAAGGGGCGGGTTCGCACTGATACACAGAGACTTTCTTTGCATTGCTTGAGGTGAGCGAGCGGTGACAGGTGGCATTGAGATTAATGAGCTTCTTCACACTTTTAAAGGCACAGTGCTCTACTGCATTCAACCTATCCATCGAACTCCAGTGTAGTGAATGCACAGAATGCAAACTAGGAAAGAACTAGGAAAGAACGCAGTGAAGTTATGATCCCTTCCAACATAGGTTAGCAATAGCCCCTCGGTCTTGGCAACAAGAAACAGCGTTGCTCCACAGGACTGAAACAAGGAAGCATGGAGGTCAAACAGAGGAAGGCGACACACACAAGCATGCACGCAGGTGCAGACATGTACATGTCAGAAGCCTTCCAATGCAAATATTGTATGAAAGGAATCAATGTATATGTACATTACACTTTGTTTCACTATCCCTCAGCTTCCATTCGTAAATAAAGTCATGCACTTATGCATAACTATGCATTGTATGGTAATTATTGCATCAGCTTCACTGGACATGGGGATGGAAGAGAAAACAGTGAAACAGTTGCCAATTCAAAATGAATTCTTTAAAAGAAAGATAGTCTGCTTTTGGCTTTTCTATTTGACAACTGGTTCTTTTGCATGATAAACAGCATGCCTTGCGCTTTGCTGAATCAATGGTTTATCAATGCTTCGTGATTGAGGATAAATGATATTTGTTTGTTATGAAAGATGGAGCTGTAATCCACCTCCGCACATCTTGTCAATAACATTTTATTGTGTAGCCAACAGTAGTAAGCCCCCTTACACATACGAGCCGTCCTCTGCATTGTTTGGTCAAACAAGAGCTATTTTAATAAAATAAACCTTCAACAGAACTTTAAGAGCAAATTTAATTTAATGTATCAAATACATTTTAAATAGAGCTCCGTCCTTTAATTATACAACACACTTATCGAATGCATCAATCATTCATAAATATAAATTAAAACTTTGTGAGGCTTTGTAACGAAATATTTTTTGAAAATGAGAAAAGAGTATCTGCCTGCAGAATTAACCTAGTGGAGATTTCTTAATTAGTAGCTCATGAATGAGTAACAAGAGAGACTGTGTGAGGTCAATTGCGGCCATTGAACGGCTCCTCTAATTCCTAACAGAGATGAATAAACTCAGGGCTATTCATCAGATGCCTTGCCACAGATGCTGGTACTCCAGTTCTTGTGGTGCACGGCCGCGGCGCGGAGCATGGTAAAACGGGCGGACAGAGGGCGAGTGGGCGAGCTCCAGACTGTTTCAGACAACAACCAATCCGACAGACAGACGGTTGTGTGGGGGAGGCAAATGCCTCCTTCAAACTGAGTAAAAAGACAGGGTCATGGGCTTCAGTAACTGCCTAATATTTATTGGGGACTTTTAATGGCAAAAGTTCTTTATACAAGAAGAACCTAATTAAACATTTTCCAAATAGATAAAGAGTGGAAGTTGTGTAAACTCAGTTCTGGTCTGAATTATGTATGTCTCATAATTGCCAATTATTCAAAGACAAGGCCATAGGACCTAATGTCTTCCCTTTTGACTGATGACTTTGGCCAAAGGCAATCGTGAGTTTATTAAGCTGATTGCCATCAAACGGTATAAAAAACATTTATGAAGAAAAGTACAATTATTATGTCTGAGCACACAAACCAGGGGCAGTATTTTGCAGTGCTCTGTATTGACACCAGCTGTGTATCGTGTGTGATTACAAAATCTGAGCGGCAGGTTTTTGTGGTACGAAAACAAATAGACAAGCAAAAACACAGAGCTGTCGCTAAACTGTTGCTAGGGTTACCTTAGAGTTCTGAATCCACAATTGTATAATTCTACCAGTTCCATTCATTATTTACCTACTCTAGGTCATTAAGGAAACAATCTTTCCTAGACTAAATTGTAAAACAAACATTAACACGTTAACTGCCAATATCTACCAACATCAATGTTTCAAGTATTGACAGCAAAAACAGTGACAAAACTGATTTTTTCAAAACCTTTGTAAACCTATGAACATTCTGAAAGCTACAGTACAATCGTTAGGTTTTGGGAAAGTAGAATGTAAATGTCGTCGTAGATTTGTAACTGTTCTGGGACAATCTTGAGGAGATACATTTTGAGAGACATTTGCATAACATTGAATTCTCGCCTGCATTTCCAGTTGCCTGATTTTGCATATTTTATTCTCAGCCTAAAAAAAGTGCAATACTTGTAAGACTCATCAGAAGCAGTAAAATACACTAAAAGATGTATTACATTGAAATCTGGATACTTTTGCCGAGTATTCCCAGTATGTATGATGATATCCCTGAGAAATATAAATTCAAGTCAATGGTGTGATGGGGGAAAATGTGGGAACGTTTTCCTGACAGCAGTGCTCTTCTTTTGTCAAAAAATATTCTCAATGAGACCTTTCAAGCTAACACGCCATAATTAAGATATTGGAATTAGATATTATCGGCATCATGTCATGTGACATGTACAGTATATATATATATATATATATATATATATATATATATATATATATATATTCTTCAGTGGAAGTCCA
>JAOYSI010004357.1:0-14377 GCA_025775065.1 Hiodon alosoides
AAATGAGAATAAGAAAAAGCATTTAGTAACACATTACCCAGATACAGTACCTGCCAGCACCAGTCGGTTTAAAATTAAGACATGAAGATCCGATTTTTCATGTCTCTTCCCAAGCCTACAACTTGAAGAGTAGAGGGATAAGGCTAAGATATAAATGTTTTGCTTGAATGACAATTTCAAAAATGAGATGAGGTTTTTAATTTTTTTAATTACACTTGACTTTACAAAATAATTGCAGAGACATGAGATTCACGGTTACTTTTAGTTACTGTCTCTTACAAAAATACTTTGTTTAGGTTTTTGATCCTTCATGAATAATTCATTTTTGTATAATTTTAACATTATGCAATTATTCTTTTTTTTGTTTGTTTTTAAACTGAAGCTATTTGATCCATGGTGAATAATACAGTAGCACTGTGTAAATTTATTGCATGGAATATGTGTATTTCATATATTTAATGGCTTTGTTTTTTTATGGGGTAATGTGCCCACCCCTCTCGAGAAATGAGAAAAGTTAGAGTTGGTTCGAGAATCAATAAATTGTGAAAAGTTTATCGCAAATTTCTTTATTATAGGCTTTGATTTGGTCCAGCCACCAGCATAAATACAATTAGCGGGTTGCCAAAGTCTTTACTGGGTCCTGGCCATAGTTACAATAGCTACAATTCATGTAACTGTTAGCATTTGAACTTCGAACAAGATGAAAACCACTTACTGGCTGACCATTTGAACATTAATCCCTCTCAAGACTCATAACGGAATACATAACAAAGCAGTGAATAAAATCAATCTGAAACATCCCCATGTAATGATACACTGATGCACTTAAATAGCTTCTCTAGCTGTGGGTTGTGAGAGCTTAAAAAACGATGATATCAGCCTTCAAAGAGGAAATGAACATTTCTGGGCTTCTTTTAGCACAGAGCACATAGTTAAATTAAAAATTTACAGACATGCCATGAGAAGAAAATAAATAAAAAAGAATAGTGGAGGATGGTCAGCTTTGGGCCAGAATCAGGGCAGTCACTGGCACAAAATCTGGACAGAAGTTTTGTTTAAAACTCATCTCATACTCAAATCTGAGGTTTTTGAGTTTACTTAAGTTATACTTAAAGAGAAAAAAGTATAGTGTTATATTGAATTTAATCGCCATATATTAAATTAAAATATAAAAGTTTTAGAACTTTCAAAATATAACAACACCATGTCTCCACAGCCAGTAAAAGATAATTTAGTATTACTTTAAATCTAGGAAAGTCAGATCCCAGTACTGTATAGAAAGGAAGAAATTAGAATTTCCACAGAAGCGAGAGCATATCTATCTTCCTCTTATCCAGATTCTTATGCATTTTCACAGATATCTGAACCTTTCCATCACCTCACATGTGATTTTAGTGAAGCTAACTTTGACATGAACTTATCCTGAGATTGCTCTTCTCGACCACTGGTTTCTGTTACAGATAATCTACAAAAAAACAAACAGAAAAAGCACAATGCTAAAAAAATATGCTGCATACGCTGTTGAGTTTTTTCAATTTGTCATTCTCCAAAGAATCCTTTGTAGATAAATGTATATTTCATGTATCAACTCCACTTGATACCAAGTTTTCATACCAAACTTATTCATGGTCATCTTTCAGTGGGGCACAGAAGACAAATCAAAATTAGTTTGAAAAGTAAGTTTTAATAAACTGTAATAAACTTCTAATTAAATCCTCCATTGTAGCTCTTATAATAATGGTTTGGAATTTCTTTTCTTTTTTTGCAGAAAATCTGTTGCTGAGGATATCACTCAATGTGGTATATCTCCCTAGCCATGAGACCTGTTGCACAGTGTATAGAGTTAGCTTTGGCTCTCAAATTGCCGAGTAGCAATGATCGTTATGTTACATAAGGTCAAAGGAACTATAGCAAGAGATTATGCACACTGTCACAACATGCATTAAATGCAGTCACTGTTGTTAAGATAGTATTTTGGTTGTTTATATTCATACACAAATCTGTATGGTCTCAGAAGTTGGCAAGATGCCGCAGGGATTACGATGCATCGACCCACCTGTATAAGAAAGCTAAAGAAAAAGTTGCACTTAATTTGACTTCTCTGAAGAAACAAATTAAGTTGAAGCATACACACTGCTAAATCTAGCTAGATTCAATGCTGTTGAGGAATCCAAAACATTTACCTTCGCAGAAAGGGAGATTCACGAGAATCAAAACTTTTAAGAAAATTAGAACAAAAAATATGTCCCTATGAAAATGTGAAAATGGACACACATTCACAACTCCAAATCAAATACATTATGAGGCTATACAATCGTATTTCACTAATTAAGGAATACAACTCTAGAAGGTATGCTCTCAATTTGACACACTTTTCATCACCAACAGTTAATCAACATCATCATCAGTGACAATTAATCACAGTTTTCTCATCACAAACTTCTCATCAAGAACAATTAATCACCTGCAACAATTAATCACAGACAATAAAGCACTAACAATTCATCACAGATACCTCATCATTGACAATTAATTACAGACAACAAGTCTTGGATAATTGCTCACAGACAACAACAAAAAAAATCACTAGTTAAAGTCACTATTTAATGCCATAATATATAATAACAGCTGTGCTAAAAATAATTAGAGCAATCATAAATGATAAATAACAGTACGTATTCACTAACAAATTACATAAATAAAAATCATTATATACTAACTTAGCTTGTTTACATTGTAGTTACACACAAGATCAGGCAGTCATTCATTTTCATTTAGTATGTAATCATAACTGATAATGTGTAACTGAAGGTACACTTTACATTACGGGTAAAACCTAATTAAAGCAGCGCCACAACAGAGTTGTGAAATCCTTGTGAAATAATATGAGACCAAATCAAGCTACTTTGACCCTTTAAAAAATCCTGGTTATCATTATTATTATGGACGGTTATCATCCAAACCAAATCTGAAGATTGCAAGCGATAACCCAATTGCAACTCTCTTGTGGAACCTGATTTTATTATCAACTTTATCAAGTAGTAAAAAGCCATCACAGACTGAACAAAAAGTTGAGAAAAAAAAAAAACAGCCAATTGGATGCATGCAGATAAGCCCCTACACACATTCTCAATGACCACATATATTGAAAACCAGCACACAAAACATGAATAGTTTACAATAATTTATTTATTTAACTGTAAACCCTTCCTATTCATGGAGAGCCACAGAGTGAAGTCTTATTCAGTGATATATAACTATATTATACAGGTCTAAATATCTCCAAAAAATGTATGCCCCACAAACTTGGTGGAGTGTTTACACATGTCTCTTTAATAATTAATTGTTATCATTACAAAATGTATGTGTTAACACAGTGTTAATAGAAAATCTAAAAGCAGTTATTTGGTGAATTATCATTTGTTATAGCTCCCTGCCTATTCTCATAATTGTTTGGTGGGGGGAGTCCTCAAACCACAATTGAAGGGGGGGGCAAGCTTCCCACTCAATGTGTACCAGTGGTTTCAACACATCAGTCCTGAAAAAAGTTATTAGTTGTAATGTTTTAAAACTACAGCCTATTTTTAAATCTTTATTGCTGAGGATGGGCAAACCAAATACCACTCGTTCTGTATACATGTCCCATCCTCACACAAAATAATTGGAAGAAATAATAATTAGTTCTAGGTCTTATTAGTGGTGGCCTAGAAAAATCTAAGTTTTCAGGATATTTTTTATTTACATTGTTTCGCCAGTAGGTGCTGTAAAATCATTTAATCCCTCCATGTAGAAATTATGTTTCAATTCACTCAATAAAACATATTTCCTGGCTCAAATGGAATGGAGGCATCTGCCCTTTAAGGATAATTAAAAAAAACAGAAACAAACACATTGTTCTTCAATATTTATTTATGTGTTTACATTTTAGAGTAAAATATTTAATACCTCTGTCCCATTCCAATTTCATGAATTCAATTTTAAGATATTTTATGCATACATTATGAAAGAAAGGCACATTTTTGGAACTTTCAGATCTCTCCATTACAAGCACATTCCTACACAACTTTGCTCGCTTAACATTCTGTGGCAGTTTTGCAAACATTTTGGTAAGTCAACCTCAGGGGCATTGCTTTGAATAGGATTGACTGGGGTGGAGCAAGACCCTTAATCCAGTATTATTACTTAAACCCTGTCTTCCAACCAGCAACTGGGAGCTGTTTCTGTGGTTGAGCAGCCCCACAGATGTTCTGCAGCAGACCTTATCTGACATGAACATTATACAGCCCTGCCCCTTTTTTCCAAGGTTCTCCAGTGGCATGTTGAAAGGTATTATAGCCTCTGTGACCCTGCCCTCTGCTTTGCTTTTCTCATTTTCAATAATAAGATAAAGTGATAAAATTACAAAGGGACATAATCCAAATGCTGATGGAAAAGGTCAGTTAAAACTACGAGGGCCCTAAAGTATGGGAAATAATTTGTGTCAAAATAAATAAAAAAAAATACATTTTTTAAAATCTGAAATAAAATAAATACGAAATCAATAAATCAGTTTTAAAATATGAAAAATATTTGGTAGAGCCACTGGAGGGGGCATGGTCAGTGACCAGGAGAAAGTCATGGTGTTCGTGGTGATCAATGCAGCCCTGTGTGGGGGACCTGTGCTTGTTAACCCTGACTCCTCCAAAGCCTTTGTGTTGCAGACGAAGGTGTCGGAGCGTGGAGTGGGGGCCGTGCTGATCCAGGAGGTGGATGGGGTGGAGCATTCAGTCATCTATATCAGCAGGAAGCTCTCCCCAAGAGAGGGTAGTTTCAAAACCATTGAGTGGGAGTGCCTTGCCATTAAATGGGCTGTCCTGACCCTGGGGTTCTATCTCCTAGTTTCTCCTGGTCACTGACTATGCTCCCTGAATGAACAACCTGAACTCCCGGATCACCTGGTGGTATCTTGCTTTGCAGCATTTTCAGTACTGGATGGTTCAACAGTGTGTGCCCAATGAGCCCGGGTGTCAGTCTGGGGGGCGAGGTGTCTGCCATGCGTCCATCTCGCAAACACGTGCAGGAGAGGTTCAGGCATGCCCATCTGCACTGGCTGAGGATGAAGGTAAACCTAATTTAACAGTGTGACATCCCTCAGTAGGTGCTGGGGTCGGGAGACTAGGAGGTCTAGTAAGCGGAGGTACCAGCCAGAGCACAAGCACTCATAGAAAGATGGAGTGGAGGTAGAGTAATCACCTCCGAAAGGGAAGAAAGAATTAAAGTTTAAAGAGTTATTTCTTTGTTTCGTTTCGTTGTTATTTTCATTTCTTACTTTTATGTAATTTTTTGGAGGCAAACCCGTGATGACCACGTTATTTCTTTACCTAATTGGGAATAAATCCACTGGTGCTCGCACCAACGAAAGACTCAGAGAGTATCAGGTTATTTACGCAGGCACCACGTGCTACACATGGACTGGTACTTTTGGGCCACTGTTTATTATGCTTATGATGCTGCTAAGAGACATTCAACCACCTAAAAGAGAGTACATCGAGGCTAAATATACTGTACACGCAACCTCTGAATTCTCAGATTTCTCATTTTTTAAATTAAATATTCATGCCAACAGCACTTCTAGTGGTAGGGTAGGACCCAGTCTGTGCCTGTACTATAATAAGCAGAGTACGCTTTATTTACAGCTGACTACAGTAAATCAAAGAAGTGTCCTCAAACAAACATCGGTGTCTCCAATCTGTTTTGGGATACCACTGTTTGTTATTGATAAAATGTTCAGAGGGAAACTATTGTGGATTCTGGCTAGATGTTGGTAAAGACTTTTCCAGGAAAGTGGAAACATATCAAAAGATTTATTCATTTGCATATGTGGAAAATAGCACAGCCAGCATTCTGTGTCTCTGCTTTGAGATAAGCAGACTGGAGTTAGCCAAAGGTTTTAGTGTCTCTTGCATTTATGTTTTTGAACGATAATTGCTGTTGATGTGCTGGGCTTAATCTGATCATGCAAGAAATTGCCTGCTTTATCAGTTCTGTGACAATAGACAACCTGGTAAAAGTGGAAATGTAGATTGTTTTAGAGAAATTGCAGGGCTTGTATTCTAGCACAGGGATTTTCAAACTGTGGGTCGCACAGTGAAGTGTATGAAGACTCCTGACACAACACATGGCCATGTTCTTAGATAAAACTAGAGAGAATCAAACAGCAGACACAGGAGGATGAAATGCTGAAATGAAGATTCAGAGCTCTGTAGTTTTGCATAGTGGGTAGTGTACCAGCTCAGATCTTTCCTAGTAAAGATAAACTTACCACATCCAAAGTGTTGTATGGTGATAGAATAGTTCTGCCTGTGCAGAGAGTTACTGCAAAGATTACATGACGGCCATCAAGGCATCATTAAATGCAGGGAGAGAGCTCGTTTCAGAATAAAATCAACCCAGCATAAGGAACCACTGATGCTCACTTCAATACCATCACGCCCATGGAAAAGAGTATAAAAACAAACATTATCTTGTTGTAATTGACTATTACTTGCGTTACTTTGAGATCATTTTCCAAACTTGAAAAGTGAAACCACCTCCAACTGCATATAGAGCGTCTTTGCAAGATGGACTTGTCCAGACGAGCTTGTCACAGACAACTGTCCACAATTCAGTGGGGGAGTTCAAGGTGTTTGCAAATGACTATGACTTTCGCCACATTACTACACATTTTCCTCAGGCAAATACAGCTGAAAGAACAGTGCAAATGGCAAAAGGCAACACCGCTCCGAACTACCGGAGTAAGCCGTGCACAACTACTACTTGGGCGTCAAATCAAGACTACTGTGCAAAAATGGCCAGACTTCATGATGGTCGAGGAAAAAGACCTGAATGCCAAAAGACGAAGCAAACCTGCTTTTGATAGGAGACACAAGACGCACACTCTACCACCCCTTATTCCGGGTGAATCAGTTGCCATGAAGCTGGATGGTGAATCTGGCTGGACACAGCAACAGTGATACAGCAGCATCCTAATCCTATATCATATCTTATCCAGACAGAGAAAGGGGTTTTCAAAACAGACATCACCTGCATCCTCTTCCTCATCAAGACCCACCGACGGAAGTGGAGGCGGAAGACCAGCTTGAAGAAACGGAAGCTGTCCAACACTCCACCAGTGAGAGTGCTACTGACATACCTGTTAAGCTTAACTCAAGAGGAAGAGTTATACACTTACCGGAAAAGTTGAGAGACTTCATAATAAATACATAGCATGCGATATGAGGCAGAATTATCCTCAGCAGCTATGAAGGTGACCGGCAGTCTACCCGGAACTCTCGGTGTAAAAAAAGGTTATAGCCTTTGGTTAAAGATAAAAAGGGAAGTTTGTTATTGTATTAATGATAACTTTAATGATAGTGCATCTGGGTTAAGGATGTAAGGATGTGTTGTACTACTTCAAAATCATTTGTAAGCAGATCTGTTAAGACAATCATGTAGCATATATTTATTTAGCTAAATCCTTGAATTTTAAGAATTTAAGTATTTGTTTAGTTTGTGAAAACAGAAAATGTTAAACTCAAAACAAAGGGAGATGTATAATGTGATGCTTGCTGGGAACTCTAGATATCCCTGCGCCAAGAGCATATTTGTAGATGGGCATCACCTGAGCTTGGGGATTCTTACGCTGTTACTTCAGACTTGAATGCCACAGTTGGAAATGCCAATGCTTTATGATAGTTATGTTCAGTATTGAATAAAGGAACAAGAATACAGTATTTGATGCTAACTGAATTGAGGTAATTCAATTTCCAACTAACAACAGAATTACGAAGTCGACAGTTGGCAAATTCTGACCTTACCAAAATGTATGAATCGGGTCAAATTATTAACACGTAAATAAAACTTTGTAAGATAGCAAGTTGTGACATTACCAATAAATATGAATAAATTATAATGTTACGACATGTGTTTGCTGGGTAGTTGTTAGTGATGGAAGTACGGTTCGGTGATTCGGTTCTTCTGAACTTTATTGGCTACCCCGTATTGTTGTGTTTCTTAGTGTTCTATTCTGTTTGTGGCGCTGTTGTAGGGTGTGAACGTTTTGGGTGTTGCCGTAAGAAAAGAAGCATGCTGGTTTATGGCAGATATTTACAATGTGAGAGTGAGCCACAGAATAAAATGTGTATGTCGTTTTTTTTTCTTCGAGCCGTTTCTTTCCACAACGTAATAATTGCCGACGAGGATGGCTGACATTTCGCTTTCACCCAAGACGGTTTTCTTGGCTCTCCCTGACGAGCCACCTTTTCCGTGGAATTGCTGACTTTTATCTTCCCAGATGTACATGCTTGCACCCGGCTGACACACATGCTGAGGCTGTCACTGCACTTCAGGGGCATTTTGCTGGCACACAGAGTGCGCTTCTTCACCGTTTCACCTTTTCCATTTTGCAGTACGCATTGGAATTAGCACTGCCATGGAAATTTGGAGCACTATACGATTAAATTATTCAGGACTTATTGATAAAACATCCTGCGCACAGGTGCGTGAGAGACTGTTACTCAAATCTGATGATTAAACTTTGCCAAACGCCATTCATTTAGTGCTGTTACAATTGCTGGGGCCCATTCTGTGGCTGCAACTACAGAACCTGCTGTGCAGAACGTACGGCCTGCCTTCATACAACAAGGCACGGCCTCTGATCTCCCTGTCCAGCAAGCTCAACGACTTCCTGCTTGTTCCAGACATTGTGGGAACTGTGGGTCCAACAGGGATGAGTCAGGAGCTTCAGGCTGCCCAGCCCGGGGGAAAACCTGCAGGAACTGTGGCAAATTGAACTACTTTGCTAGATGGTGTCGCTCCACCCAGCAACAGCACCAGCACAAGCTACAATTCACACTGTGTTCTCCAACCCCACTGGCTTTAAGACTTGTGCCGCATATTTCAGTGATGTCTGTCTTCCCCTGCTCTTTGACACTCTGCATAATTTTGACACCCACGAACAATTTTTCTCTCACCTGACCCGTCATTGCCCTTCCACTTCCATACTAGAATTTAGTTTCTCAGTTCCCTCCAGCTGCCAGGCCATTATGGCACCAGGTCTCTGCCAGCTTTCCCTTTTCATGTCACACGCAAGGGGGCCGACCTCTTGGGTATCTTCATGGGGCTTGGCTTTGTCCCTGATGGACAACTCTGGCATGGAGATCCTATTGGTGTCTTCCCCCCAGAAACACCCGGGGGTCAGCACTGTTTGAAGTCTTGGGCTGCCCCTTTGCCTTCACTCACCAACCCAAAGATGACCCTTCAGTGACCCCTGTGGTCCAGCCACTGCGTCGCATTCCCCTCACCCTGAGGGATCAAGTGTCAGCTGAGCTGAAAGCCCTGCTGGATTCTGGGATTATCAAGCCTGTCAACACATCACCCTTGATATCAAAACCTGATAGCTCTGAGAGTGGTGAACATGACCATCATCCCGGACAAATACCTGCTTCCGACAGTGGATGAGCTCACCACCCACTTTCTTTTCTTACCCATGCTAGTGTGTTCCGCTACAACTGCATGCCTTTTGGTTTGAGCTCGGCACGCAGCTGCTTCCAGAAAATCATGATCTCCATCGTCCTGGGCGAGTCTCTCTATCTGGACGACATTGTGGTGCACGGCCAGAACAGCTCTATCCATGATGAGCGGCCAGGCTTTCCGCAGGCTGGCTATGCTCAACCTCACTCTTAACAAAGAGAAGTGTGTCTTTCATTGTGCCAAACTAAATATGCTTTTTAAATATAAAAGCCCCCGTTTGGTCCAGTAGGTACCCTCTTGCCTCTAAAACCACAAAGTGAGCACCCAGGTCTCAAATACCACAAGTCAGAACAAAAAATGATTACAACCATACCAAACATTGCTATGTTTGACTAACCAAAAAACAAAAAAAAACAAAATACAAACACAAAAAGCAAAGACAAAAATCTGACAGTTCAGGACAAATATATCATATGTCTATATATGTATTATATATCATATATCAATATATGTCTAGGGCACCAATTGCCACAATAGACCACTGGCTCAAAACAGCAAGGTCTTAGGAACATATCAAAGAAAAAATGCAAATCCTCAGACCTTAATCTAGGTAGAGAAATATTTCAGTGAACACCCCTAGTTCAGGCCAAAAATAATCCATAAAAAGTCAACAAATTATAAATCACCTTTTTGTCGACCTTGAGGTGTTCAGGTGCTCTTTTGCATGCTTTTATTTATTGTTTTGTATTTAAAATCTGTGATGGCTAAACCATTGTTTCTCAGTTGGCAATAAAATAAGAGGCTTGTGATGTGGGTTATAGCTCTTAATCCTCAGATTTGGTTAGGCAAACAGTCTACTCCCCCTTCTCTACACACGCGCAATAAGCTTTTCTGGAGGGTGAATGGGGACCGCGTTATTTAGTGCTGTATTCTTCTTCAAAACATAATTTAAAACAAGCCTTAAAAACTGCAACCAAAAATGCTCTGCAGTTTTACAGATTAGTTATGTTCCTTGAGATTCATTTAGTGCACAAAATTACCTTTTCTATTTTTACATATGAGTCACACAATTAAGCTGAATGGCCACTATATCTGTGCAATAATAGTCATTCCCATGATTCCCGGAATAAAAACACCTGTCCCTGCGAGGTTGTTTAGTCAGGTAGGTTTAGTCTATCCCTCCAAACTGAGCTGCAGAATTAACAAAATTGTTGTCACTGTGAGCCCAAACTTATGGTTGAGTTTCACAATTCCAACAATATCCCGAAACACTTCAAAGACCTAGCCTTTACGGCATGGTGGGTAGAAGAAATATGTTTCTAAAAAACAACACCCCGAAGCCCTTGATTTGAAATCCTGAAATCTTGGATAAATGCAAACCGAACACCGCACATTTACACCTTGGTCTACAATAAGGCTGGGAGGCTTATTTGGAATGTAACAAAGGTATGGACTTGTTTCAATCTGCTGAAGACCTCACATGTGGGGAAAAATCCCCCTCCCGCAGAGCAATGGGAAAAAAGGTGAATCTGGATTAGTTTATGAACAATAAATGAAAATAAAATTAAAAACAAAATTCTGTCTTTAATACTGTTGTGGAGAGGGAAATAGGTATTCTGTGTTAATCCATGATATATTGTCTAGGCAAATGAAGGCAATTCATGTCAGCAACATGACTGAGATTTGTTTTTGAGTTTCCTTTGGTTACACATATGAAAATGCAGTCAAATGTGAATTCTAATCAGATTATTAGAGGGACAGGTAAGTGAAATATGAGTCAGTGGTTCTGATTCCTATTCAATTATTTAATACATGAAAGATTTGGTATGTAGAATGCGTTTAATTTGTTATGGTCATGATGAAATTTAAATAAAAAACTTATATTTATACATTTTGAATCTTCTTTTCCCTCCTTATATTTTCTATTACTAGAAGTACACAGAGCAAAGCCTGGTTTCACATGTAATACATTTTATTCCAGAAAACACAAGGGTCATCTTTAACCTTTGAAATGGTTTTCCTATTATCGCCCCCCACTTTCCAATAAACCCGTAATGCACTTTGCAACACTGGTGTCAGAGTGGGATTGATGTGGGGAACCAGAGGCCCACGCGTGAAAATGGGTTTCGCCACAGGACAGACCATGCTATAAGACACGGGATACAGAAGAAGATTCATTTGTAGCATGCATCATCACATTTGTAGTCAGATATTACTCCAATAACAGCAGACAGAGGAGTGAAGTCCTTTTTTAAAGCTGAATCTATCACTTTTTTAACTGTAGTATCCATTATTAAGAAAACTATAGCTAACTATAGAAAACTAACTATATTAAGAAAACTAAGCTATAGAGAAGACACAAATGTATTTTCCCACATTGGTATGTAAAACAAGTGGTTCTGGAGGAAAATATGATATTATGCAACATATAGTTCTCCCTCTGTCAAAACGTCCAAGTTTGATTGAAAATAGATATTCCAGCATGGCAATGATCAAAACCTATTTATACGCAGATTAATAAAAACTGGGAAAAAAAAATAATAAATTCTCAAATTGATATCTCAATAGCCAATTGAAAATTCCAATTGAAAATCAGTGGCACTAAATAAAGTGGTGCACAGACTAACACCAAAAGAATAGACAGACATAAATCAATTCTGCCAAGAGGAATTGTCATCAGAGGTATGAATAAACAAAAATATGCATACTATATATTGGTTAAAAGACACATCATAAATATATCACTCTTCAGATGGCAGTGGAGAGTCTAGTTGTTTTATTGGTCTGACTCGTAAAGGAATAAAGCATGTGAAAAAAGGAACATGATAAAATGTCTCCTGTATTTCTGAGAGATGGAAAAAAACACCTGTTATAACATGCTTTATGATCTTTCAAACACTGATCAAAGAAAACTAAAGGAAATGTATTCATCTTACAAATTTCTGGAAAATTGCATACTGCATCTAGAAACCTAAAGAATGAGCTGTTTCTATAATTTCCGTTTGCTTTGCTTTTGAAAAAAAAAAATCAAAAATACTTTTTAAATTCTCTAGACTTTTGAGTTTTATTAATATTTCTAGTCAATTAAAGCTAATTTGTTCCCATATTTTGTTGCTTCTTCCAGAGAAGTCTTGTTGCTAATTGTGACAAACAGCTTTTTGCTAACAGCTGTTCAAGTATGCTTGTATGGTAATTTATTTCCAAAAGTGCAAAGTTCAAAATGTCATTTATATCTTTTGTACGTGTAAAAATTAAATCTGTTTGATGAATAATCAAAACAATAATAGCACCATACATATTGTGCATTTTATTGTAGTACATAGATTATTTCATTGGTGATTTGAAATATGTTCATATCAGCTTCTGTTCTGTATAATTGAAATTATTAATTGATACTGCAAATAGCTACTAATATCAGCTACTGTTAAATCAATTTGAATAAAGACTGCTCATACTCCCTCGTAGCACGGTGTAAAAATCCACACAACACTAGAGTTGAAGATGATCTCTTTTATATTCTGGATGGGCACCTGACCTCTCTCCCCTACTGACCGGTGATCAGTTCTGACAGTCCCAGAGCTGTTAATATCAGCTTGCCCAAGGATTCACTTAACTCATCTGAACATAACAACACTGTGCTGGATATCTGCCTACATGTCCACTATAGCATTATCAGTCACAATTAAATACCAATGTCACCTGAACTATAGGCTTTATCCAGCATATATACCATTAATCCTTTTTATATCATTGTTGTAATGTAATTGCTTTCTTTCTGTGGCTTCTTGGGACATTTTAGGTGCTACAGCTGAAAGTAATTTTTAAAATAATCAATATGTCAAAAATATCAGAATAAATTGCAATATATCACTAACGAGAGGAATACACTGATATTAGAATAGTAGTCAATAGTATACTGCAGCCATAGAATGCTGGGTGCAAAGCATTAACAATCTTTTAACTTAAATCATGAATGTTTGAGCTCAATCTGTCTAACACTGTCTAACATGTATTATAATATTATTAATGATTGCTGTGGATTATGTTGTATTGTGTTTCAGATTTGTTGAAATCGTCAAAACAATATATTTAGATCATATATATATATATATATATATATATATATATATATATATATGCAGCTTACATAGTTAATGTGACAAGAAAAATAAATGAAAAAGGTGACAGCCAAATAATACTGAGTTGTTCGAGTAATTTTTAAGCCATTTATTGAATAAATTAAGCCTCTACCATTGTACAATGTAATTTAACCCTAATATGACAGTTATCCCTATGCTAAGTGTATCAGTATAAGCATCTTCTTTTCTTTTTAAGTTCTCTGTGTCTGTGTCATTTTTTCCAAATCTGGTATGCTCTAGGAAGCCTCAAAACAACAGCAGGGTAGGCAGTCATCTCCACGTCATCAGAGCACACTCTGTAAACCTGCATCACCTCTACAGCATTACCCTGACCCTGCCAAGCTGATTTGATTTCAGCTGGCATTTTTGATTTATTATCTACAACACTTTGCCTCCTATTATGTTCAGCGCACAGAGCCACTGGCTGTTGAATGAATAAATAAAAGCAGCCCCTCCGTATGGCTGTTGAGTGACAACCCCTGTCAAGAGTCTTTAATTGAAAATAAAATGGTGCAGGAAGCAGAAATAATTTCAGAGCAGAGTCTCACTTTAACATCTGGTTGGGGGAGGGGGGACACATAGATTTCAAGAAAGACCCCAGGGGACAGTCATTAAAAAAACTCAGTTTTCATTATTCAATACCAATTTCATTATGTAATATCTTAAAACGCATTGTATCAATTGTTCAATTAAATGCAATTCCCTTTCCCTGAAAAAATGAACGTA
This sequence comes from Hiodon alosoides, assembly GCA_025775065.1. Taxonomy (NCBI): domain Eukaryota; kingdom Metazoa; phylum Chordata; class Actinopteri; order Hiodontiformes; family Hiodontidae; genus Hiodon; species Hiodon alosoides. Next base: position 14,355 of record JAOYSI010004357.1, read on the forward strand.
GCTAACAATCAAAGTTTATTATT
>JAOYSI010004359.1:0-10965 GCA_025775065.1 Hiodon alosoides
TGTGTGTGAGTTTGTGTGACAGTGTGTGTGTGCATGTCTCTGTGTGTGTGAGCTTGTGTGACTGTGTGTGTGTCCATGTCTCTGTGTGTGTGAGTTTGTGTGACAGTGTGTGTGCATGTCTGTATGTGTGTGAGTTTGTGTGACAGTGTGTGTGTGCATCTCTCTGTGTGTGTGAGCTTGTGTGACAGTGTGTGTGTGCATCTCTGTGTGTGTGTGAGTTTGTGTGACAGTGTGTGTGTGCATCTCTCTGTGTGTGTGAGTTTGTGTGACAGTGTGTGTGTGCATGTCTGTATGTGTGTGAGCTTGTGTGACAGTGTGTGTGTGCATCTCTCTGTGTGTGTGAGTTTGTGTGACAGTGTGTGTGTGCATGTCTCTGTGTGTGTGAGCTTGTGTGACTGTGTGTGTGTCCATCTCTCTGTGTGTGTGAGCTTGTGTGACAGTGTGTGTGTGCATCTCTGTGTGTGTGAGGGAGACAGTGAGTAGAGGAGAGACTACCACTGTTTCCAGGCGTGATCTGCTCCCTCAGAGCATTGACGCCCCAGGGGACATTAAGACACCCGTGTGCCCCACAGTGTCTGTGGAGGTGGGAGTATCACAGTCATACAAGGGGCTGCAGGAAATGCAGGACATGACCCAAATAAACAACCTCTCCCTCCAATGACAAAAGCTTAAGGCCATCTTTGCTTTTAAAACCCCTTAAAAACGAGCACCACTCCCCAACGGAATGACATACTGAAACTTGCTGAGGTTTACCGAAACAGACAGAGACACACACACACAGTCTCAATAAGGCATACTGGGACATGCCAAGACTCACGGAAACCAACAGAGAAAAACTAATGAAGACTTTACTAAAGTTTGCTTAACTTCTATTGCACACAAAACAAAGTCTACAAATAATGACTTAGCAGGAAGAACTGTATTTGCAAGTAAAAATAGAGAATTAAGTATCTTGCCCTAAAGCATATGCAATTTTTACTTACAAATAACAATACTGAGATTTATTATGAAAAAAATATAGTAAATTTAGCAAATATGGTTTTAGCAATCAATCGTTTTTTCAAAGTAGAAAGACTGCTAATATACATTGGCTTCTCTAGAGTGGTACTTTATGGAATCAAGTTCTCATAATTAAATCAATCATAATTAATCATAGTAAATAATCCATTAAAGGTGAAAGGAAGGGCATGAGATACAAAAAAGCTTACAGTGTTACAAAAAATTCCCTTCTTATGTGGAGAGTCAGAGAACCTCACAATTCTGCTGTGAAACACTGACAGACAGGCACTGAGACTCAGTAGGACTCATCAACACTCTCTCTGACTCACTGAGACAAACCACAAGCTCTGTTTTGGTTATCACAGCACTATGCCCTAAGGCAAGCACTGGTGAGTCAAGGCGTGGCCAAGCCAATGTTGCAATTTTCATTGCACGTAATGGTGGAGTGAGCGCACAAGCAACTGTTAAAGGGCTTGGCTTAAACTAGTAATCAACACATTGGTGCAACATAAGGTGTGGCTACAAAATACCCAATCAGACTGACACATGTACACCATTTTCAGAAACAATTTGTTTGCAAATGAGTAGTAGACAAATCCAAAATTGCACTGCCCAGATGGTTTCTTTAATGTCCCTCCCGACAATGCGCTTCCACGTCCCGCTTGGTGCAAGTCGATTTCTCGCATTGCCTTAAAAGGCTGCAGTCGGTTTTAGCAATATCAATACATTTGCATCGGACAACAGTAGCAGTTTCTCCTGCTCCCATGTGAGCTACCGTTAGCGTTGTGGACAAAATAGAGCCATACGACTCACTGCGATGCACTCTAACTCACTTTCACTCCTTAGATGTAACACACCCTGACTCACTGTATTCACTCTGACTCCTTTAGACGCACTCTGTTTCTCCTAGGCACACTGTAACGCACCCTGACTCACTGTATTCACTCTGACTCATTTAGACGCACTCTGTTTCTCCTAGGCACACTGTAACGCACCCTGACTCACTTTATTCACTCTGACTCATTTAGACGCACTCTGTTTCTCCTAGGCACACTGTAACGCACCCTGACTCACTGGAACACATCTCGACTCACTCACTCATTTAGATGCACTCGGACGCTGATCGACTCAGACCCACTTGGACTTGTGTCTAAAAGGTCTTTGAGACTTATTGAAACAATAAAACCGTCTCTGAGAGACTCAGTGACAATTTGGCACAGATTTTACAGCCTTTTTCTACAGATATTACAGAAAGATATGTTATTTTTTTTTTTTTAAAAAGGTCTACTGAGAATATCCCTCTATCCCTGGACTATAATTAAATCAGCATGAACTAGGCGCAGTTTTCAGAAGTTATCAGAGAAGGATGGTAAGTAGCTAGGATTAGAAAGATAAAAAACATAGACCTTTACTGTCAGAGTCGAAGCGCTATATTTATCCTATTTAGCAACAGCACCAAGTATTTATTTTTATTATTCTTTATTTGATTGTCTGACACCTTTATTCAAGGCAACGTAGATAGTACAAGTGCAATACAAAGAATAACAGCCTAGTGTAAAACATATGTCTCAGTCATACTATCTAGGTACTGATAATCATTACCAAAGTGGTTATCTCAAACCACTAACAACCAACTACATCAGAATAAGTGTGCAGTAAGTGCAATATGAATAGAACATTCTCTATTCCACATTAGGAATGAGTGGAATTCCCACATTGCCCCATACTGTACACACTGTCTACATTGCCCCATACTGTACACACTGTCTACATTGCCCCAAACTGTCAACGCTGCCCTGCTTTGTTTTACACTGTACACACTGTCCACACTGCTCCAGACTGTACATACTATCCACACTGCCCAGCACTGTCCCACACTGTCCACACTGCTCCAGACTGTACATACTGTCCACACTGCTCCAGACTGTACACACTGTCCACGCTGCTTCACGCTGCTCCAGACTGTACACACTGTCCACACTGCTCCAGACTGTACACACTGTCCACGCTGCTCCAGACTGCTCCAGACTGTACATACTGTCCACACTGCTCCAGACTATACACACTGTCCACGCTGCTCCAGACTGTGCATACTGTCCACGCTGCCCTACATTGTCTCACACTGTACACAATGTCCACGCTGCTCCACACTGCTCCCGACTGTACATACTATCCACACTGTCCACACTGCTCCAGACTGTACACACTGTCCACACTGCTCCAGACTGTACATACTATCCACACTGTCCACACTGCTCCAGACTGTACACACTGTCCACACTGCTCCAGACTGTACACACTGTCCACGCTGTACACACTGTACACACTGTACACGCTGTACACTCTGTCCACACTGCCCAGCACTTTCCACACTGTCCATGCTGTACACACTGTCCACACTGTACACACTGTCAAACTAGGGGTGTGTGGTTTTGGAAATCAGTTTGATTTTCCTAAAAACTTGGTTTATGTTCAGTTTTCCGTTTTCCACACTGTCTCCGCTGTCCACACTGTCTCCGCTGTTTAAATTGTCTGCCCTCTCCACATTATCTAGACTGTCCACACTGTCTGCCCTGCTCTGCTCTATCCACACTGTCCACACTGTCTGCCCTGCTCTACTCTATCCACACTGTCCACAGTGTCTGCACAGCTCCAGACTATCTGCATTGTCCCTGCTGTCCACACTACCTGCACACAGCACACTGCTCTACATTACCTCACACTGCTTCAAACTATCAGCATTGTCCACACTGCAAAGCGGTTCTCCGTGAAATACCAGAGCATGTTCATCACGTGCCGTCCCAGGTGCTGGCCTGATAGTCTCCCAGCTGCCGGATCCCAGGGATGTATCATAATTAACACCCAGAATTTGTGCTCTGCCTGGAATGACTGTTATTAAAGCCTCATGTGTCGGTCTCTGAGGCTACCAACCCAACATTCCCTTTGGCATGGGAAGACTGTGACCTCGAACCCCGTGTCCCTTCCTTTCACCATACTGGTGGCCATGACAACAATCTCACTACATGACCACGTCCCCCCAACCCTTTGCATATGGGACATGACCATAGTGCCCCTTTGTCCCCTGTACAAAATGTATTTACATGGACAGATGATTGCAATGGAAATTTGCAATTTAATATGTATACAAATATATATATTCAGAAACTGTTTAAAGGACATTATGGTATATAATGTATAATCCTAGAAGGATATAAGTTAGAAAAGCATTGTGTGACTAGGGTTGGAACAGGACTTGTATCTGTATAAGTATCTGCTGTAACCCTTCTTCGGGGCTCTCACTCACTAGGAGGGGAGACTCTTGTCGGCCGACATTAAATTCTGATTCTGAACGAATTATTATGTCTTACTGTCTTTGGAAGACTTAGTCTCACCAGCTTAGGAGATTCACTTTAGAATTTCCGCAACAATGATGTTAACTACATCTGACTACTATAAACTTTTCTCCAGTAGTAAACATTACGTAAGTTGTCAAAAAACTTTGTCTCAACCTGAGGGACACCAGAGTCCAGTGCTGGAGTTGGCTCTTATCAACTCATCCCAGTGGGGCAAAGACCTCCCAACATTGTCCCCTGATGTAAAATTAGCCCAGACCTGAAAGCTAAATACTTAATTTATATATGCCAATCAGACTATCAGTTCACATAGAGAAAATTATGTGTTTACCTTGAGTCTGTTCCAAATTGATGGCTACAAGACATTCCTGAGAGCTTAATGTTCAAGACACCTGTACATTTTAACAAAAGGCTTAATGCTGATTTGGAGTTGAGGGTAATTTGTTTGTAACATTCATTTAACAGCAACAGAAGATGCCGCACTGGCAGTACTTACTTGTTTAGTGTCAGGTCCAGTATGAATCTGGAGCCAAAGGCTTCTAGCTGAAAACTGGCTTGGGCAAGGTGGACCGCCTAAGTTAGAAAATTGACATTTCAGAGAATGGACGGTGAAGCTGTAAGACAGATCTCTGCTTCTTAAACTCAACAATGGATTAAAAATCAACAAAGGCTCAAAATAACACAGAATAAACATTTTGATAAAAGTGTTTATGAATACATTTTTAAACATTTATGCACAGCATACACAAATTTTTGCTACGGGGAACAAAAATTTGGTCATACAGGGGCTGTGCGGTGTTCGCTGTATCTTTCCAGAGATCCCCCACCCACCCAAAATACAACCAAATACCAGCATTATCTGCCCAGCAGTGGTTAAAGAACAAGGCGCTAATGAAGCTAATGAGGGACCTGAAGCTAAAGGCCAAGTGTAACAAGAGAAAAAAAATACCAAGAGTTTTTTTATACAAAAAATGTATAAACATAATGTATTTAAAATTATAATGCAAATATAATGCATTTAAGATGCAGCAAGGAGCAAAGCAGTATGGGTAAGCTTTGTGTGCTTGACTTTTCTCTAATGTCTGATGTGATTGCACACGTGATGGCAAGGACAAATTATGCTGAAGGAAATTTTGGCATTCACTGTCACAAGCGTGCTCTGGTACAGAGCCGTAATACATCTACATTCTGCAGACCACATTCACCCTTCAACAACAAAGCACCACCAGTTCTGGGAAATCCCAGCTACCGGGCTCCCGAGTATCTTATCCGTCACTCCCTATATAAGTTTCTCCCCTGTCCTCTATGTTGTCCAGGGTTCCCTGCTCTGTCTGCCCCCCAGACACAGAAATGACAGCTAAGCACGTCAACAGCCACAGCACTGACCATCCGTAGATACACAAACAAACACATACGCAGCACTGACCATCTGCAGACACAAAAACACACACACACACATAGTACTGAATGTCAATTGACACAAGCACACAAGCATTTCACCCATCCTTTCTTCGTGGTGAATCAATACAGAGTACATTGAAGCTCAGTGTTATGACCTCCACCAGCACAGTGGAAAGATCCTCTTCTACAGCTCTAATGGATGAGATCTCACATCACGCATACAAAACACTTCCAGGCTTGGGAAGAAACAGCGAGAGCAGGGTCCTGAACAGAGGGGCTTTAAGGACTGGGGTTTTACAGTGGAAAATTCTTTATAGAATTAAAGGCACTTTCTAAAACAGAAAGAAATATAGAGACAGCAAAAGAAAAAGGAAAAACACTGCTTGGTGTGACAGCAGGGATGAAAATTTTTTTGGGACTGCAAGAGGATGTGGCCCACGATCACCAGTGGGACAGCAATGCAGTTTCCAACTAACAGTTCAGCCTTCCTCCTCTGGCCTCCCAACGATTCAGAGCATGCCAAAAATGTGCATGTCAGCTACAACACGGATCCCACTGCAGCCACAAGCTACCGCACACGGGCACCGGCAGAAACAAGAAGAATGGACGGCGACTCACGTGGGTTTCTGCGCCCTGGTCGCGTGTCCTGGTGTCCAGGTCGTGGTAGGTGCTCTCCGAATCTTCGTTAAGGTAGTAGATGAGCCGGGAGGGGTAAGTGATCTCTTGCTCTACCGCGCGACGCGTGCCATTCCCGCCGCTCAATCCTGCGGCTGCATTCCGGCCCAGTGTCGCCAGCACCGCGTCCTTAGCTGCTTCATTCTCAACTGCCGACGGAACTACAGGAAACGCCCGCCGTCAAATTTATGTTTTACTGGTAACAACGCTTTTACAAAAAATAAAAAATCCCGTCAATTATACATGAATGACTGAAATTACGACAGCAATTGCAGGTCTACCACTGCAGATTGCGCATAAGAAAAACGCATATCCCCCTGTAAGAACATAGGACGCACATGGGAAATGCATCAAACTAAACCGGTGTTGCTGAGGTGTGTAAGACACACATACAAATATTTATATAAAATATACCAACAAAACGGGCTGTAGGTGGGTGATTCTGTTGGACAGATCGACATACTGCGAAAATCTTGAGATAAGTTAAAAAATGACGTTGACCTCAGAACCTAAACCTATTAATCGCATTGCTTATAAAAACTCTGTAATAACCAATTACTTTATGCTATTTGTAGCACTATTCTTCGGGTTGTAAACACTTATAATATGCAGAGAAGTTCAACCACTCGCTCACGGACCACAGACTACAAGCTAAATTCTCAATATTGCAATACTTATTTATTTGATCGAAAAGCTCGTTTCAACCGGGCACGTAATTATAACGTCTTTTTTGATCTTCCATTAATCTGCAAATAAAAAGATTTAAACGAAAACGAAACAAAAATGACTGTTTAACTTGATATATATATTCATTACAAGAACAAAAGATGCCGAATGTAAGTATACGCTGCGCTATCACCTGCTCTTTACGCACCTCTGCGTGATAAATTATCTAGAGAAGATAGACATCTTTTTTTTCCAGAATAGAGCGATGCACTATATCTTTAACAACAATATGCAAACGTGTAATTTATGCGATACTCGAGACCAATAAATACACAAGCTAAAATAATTATAATTTCCGACTAAGCGATTTGATATTATACATACCGGTTGATGCTAAACTGTAAGGATAGAGCCGGAACACAAGGATGCTCGCAAGCAGGTTTAGAAGAAACGTCAGCTGCATGATTCATATTTAAAGGTTAGAATAACTTGATGTTAACATGTCAACGCTGCTGAGAGTTCGCGGCCCATCGTTGTGGGAGAGAGATTTTGTTTATTTGAAATGTGTCCTGTGTCCTGCGGGAAGACAGGGGACTCCTGCAACAGCGGATGTTGGGTGTAGGTGTGTGTGTGTATGTGGGGAGGAGGAGAGGGGAAGGGGGGTGGGCAGATGGAAGGCGGTGGCTTGTCGCCGAGATCAACGAGCCAGCTCCTCCTGATGCTGCAACCGCGCAAGTGCTGTGTGGCGCGCTCTGCTTCCGCACCCTCCCTCCCCTTTCTCTCCGCGTTCGGTTCGGAGCGCGCTTTTCGCACACATAAACGCGCGCCCCCTGGCTCGGGTCATGTACAGTGCGGGAATCCGTCACTCTTGGGAGTGATTTTGTCGGGCCCTTCTGCCATTTACAGGGTTTCTTTAACAGTCCAGAGAGTGATACAAATAGCATATTGCTGCAAGGCAATAAGCGTCGCATCAACTGCGGTATATGGCCCCAATAATATAAACTGAACACGAAACATGAAATTGATCTTCTATGGATCATACAAACGAAGGAATACTGTACATTTATTTTTAATTAATACGTATTACACGTGTATTTTTTCACGTTCAGATTTCCAGCAATTGTTAATTTAATAGGGGTATCCAAAGGAGTCACGTTGCTATGATTCTCTTAAAGGATTCCCCGTGACGTATGCAATCCCACTTTTATCCCTATTTCAGCTTCAATTAATCTCTCAGGTTCAAACCAGCGTAGTTTCTCTATCAAGCATAAACTGTTGTTTATACAAAAATCCTTAATTTTTTTAGATTTTAAAATTTTTGTTGAGGTAGATTTATTCGAAAATGAATTATTTCAGACCATAGTCAGATTTATTTTGTAATTTTAACAACTTTTTGGATTTGGCCAATGAATTATTCCATTGACAAACGCAGATATTAATTTACTTATACGGTCATTCATTCATTTTGCCAACCACTTATTCAATTCAGGGTCGTGGTGCACCTTACGGGGCAAACCTGGTTCTTTCTCATGGGGAGATACCGCTAGCATACAGGTACTGGGTACAGGACAGACGTGTGTGGGAGACAACCGTCTGCACATCTCGGTGCACTTGGAGCGTAGGTAGACATGAGCCTGGCCTCTCTATTAGCCCCAGAGCAGTGGTACGGCTCGGTTGGCTGAGGCCCAGCATCCCTGCGTCTCCACCCCCCCTCCCCCCACACCAGCGTGTCCTCTCTGTTCACAACACTTCCGCAGCCAGCTAGAAGCCACGTGAAGGCACTCTTGTCTCTCTCCTCACCAGGTGCACACAAAACACACACACTGCTCTTTACTCTGACTCCTGGGAAAAGGGATGCACCTGTCAGTGACCAAATAAAGCTTAATTTACATTTCTTAAGGTGATTAACGCCGACTAAGGCATGCAGAAACCGCCACGCAGACTAGGTGACTGTCCTTTAATTGCAGTAGTCCAGGAGGAGCTTAAAAAACCTTGGGAAGCCAACTCCAGGCCTTCCCATTTTATCGTCATTTAACGCATGCAACAGGTGAGGCATTTTCCTATCTAAACAAAGAGCCTGATTTAAACAATCAGGTGGAGATAAAACTGGTAGGCCCTGTAAACCATGAGAAGTCTGGGCCAATCTTGGACAGTGTTGAGCTAGCTACATGAAAACGGTAGCTAGCTAAAGCTACAGGCTATTCCTTGAAAAAGAAGCCAAGTCACACTATGAGTTACTTAAGTTACTTGGCTCAGCTAGCTTTAGCTTTCAAACATTTCTTTAAGGTTGAAAGTTACAAAACACATTCTCAGGATTTTATAATTTGCATCAAAAATCAATTAGTACTAAACGGAACTTTTATATCAATATATTTCCAAATTTGCAATATGTGGTCTAAAGATTGCTCTTTGTGCTCAAAATACTTTAAAAGAATGAAATGTCCTGGAATGAAAATGCCCCCAACTACATCCACTATTAGGAGACCCCATACGTGGTCTCCCAATTGTTTCATGAGCAAGGGTGACGTTATAATTTCTCAGGTTTTCCTGTTTAGCACTTGGTTTTTCTCAGTCAATAGCTACTTCTTTTGTTGCACTATAGCGAAAGGATTCACACAATTTATTGATTCAATAAGTGAGATTATCCGCATAGGAAAACAGTGTGCAGAAGGACATACTCCAGAATCGTTATACCCGTGCATTACTTCAAAGTGGTAGTATCTGCAGATCAATTAGCTGAAAACATCGATCAAAACCGCTCTGCCGAAATCACAGATGAGTTGCAGTGCATAAAACTGCACGGGACACTTAAAATAGACACAACTCACCATTAGACGCGTCCTTAAGTTTGTGACAGCGTAAAAGGTAAAGGTTTTTTTTTTTCTCCCAGCAAGGATACAACTTTTCTAAGTGCCTATTTGCTGCTGGTCTTTGTTGCTTTCAGTCAGTCTTTCAATAATGATCCCACTACTGGCTTCATTGTTGGGCTTCGTGTTAAAACCGAAAAAAGCAAAAACTCAGCATGCCAAAATAACTGTGGCTGAAATGAAAGCGCGGCAATTACACGTCGATATGTTTAGTTTAATCTCACTGATATACGGTCAGGCCCGTCTGCGTTTGTGTACCTACATTGTCAAAATGCGAAACCCTCGAGAAATAGGACTTTGATTGCATATTCATTCTATTGTCGTAGTCATATAAATGTATTAATGATTTGACAGTTTAAAGGTTGTAGTGTGATTGACAGATCCACCACATTCTCTCTTTTTCTTTTGTCATTTGTTTCCGTGAGATTTTCGAAGGCACTTTGGGATTAATGACTTGCTTACGGATTCAACAGGGGGGGCTAGAAATTTAAACAGCAGGTTTTTGGTTGTATAGTCCTTCCCCTTAACCGCAGTAATACAGAGCACGTCAGGTACTGTACACAGGAATATATACGCAGGAGTGATGTGACGTGCCCCGTATATCCCCTTCCACAGGGAGCCGGCGCTTCAGAAGGGCGGGAATGTCAAAGGGAATCGCAGACATGTTTATTGTGAAAGAAGCACACCTTGTAAAAGGTGTAAAAGGATCACGTCAGCATACATGCATTACGATGCGAGTTACCATTACTGCACACATTCTAACCTGTGTTACGGTAAGCACATACAGTCACTGAGCACACATTCCAACCTGTGTTACGGCAAGCACATACAGTCACGGAGCACACATTCCAACCTGTGTTACGGTAAGCACATACAGTCACGGAGCACACATTCCAACCTGTGTTACGGCAAGCACATTCAGTCACGGAGCACACATTCCAACCTGTGTTACGGTAAGCACATACAGTCACTGAGCACACATTCCAACCTGTGTTACGGTAAGC
>JAOYSI010004360.1:0-14376 GCA_025775065.1 Hiodon alosoides
CCCTCCCTCACCCCACTTCTCCACCTCTCTCTGCCCCCTTCTCCATCGATCTATACCACCTCTCTCTGCCCCCTTCTCCCTCGCTCTATACCACCTCTCTCTGCCCCTCTCTCCATCGCTCTATACCATCTCTCTCTGCCCCCTCTCCCTCACTCTATACCACCTCTCTCTGCCCCCTTCTCCCTCGCTTTATACCATCTCTCTCTGCCCCTCTCTCCATTGCTCTATACCATCTCTCTGCCCCCCTCTCCCTCGCTCTATCTCTCTCTGCCCCCTCTCCCTCGCTCTATCTCTCCCTTGCTCTATACCATCTCTCTCTGCCCCCTCTCTCTCGCTCTATACCATCTCTCTCTGCCCCTTCTCCCTCACTCTATACCATCTCTCTCTGCCCCTTCTCCCTCGCTCTATACCACCTCTCTCTACCCTCTCTTGCGCTCTATACCAGCTCTCTCTGCCCCCCTCTCTCTCACTCTATACCCCCTCTCTCTGCCCTCTCTCGCGCTCTATACCAACTCTCTCTGTTTTTCCTCCTCTTTTTCTCTATTTAATTTTTCAATACAAACCCTTGTCATGGCCCTTAGTTCAAGACAATTATTTTTATTTAACATATATTAATAATTTCGCACGAATATTGTACTCAAGTCTCTGCAAGACTGCATGTTTTGTCAGCATGTAAACAAATTTCATATGAATAGATTTTTTGGTTGTTACTGAACAAGAAGAATATGGGCTGCCAAATCTGAAATCAAAATACTGTAATTTTTAATTGCACATTTTAATCATATTAAATTAAATGCTGAATACTGAAAATCAATGAATGGCTCTGTCTCACTTAAAGTGCGGTTCATCTCAGGAGCCGGGGGTAACCACAGAGGTCGCTGAAAACATTTTGGTTCAAACTTGAGTTCACAATTAAGAAAGAGGGCATTGAAACGCAATTGTTTCAACAGGTACCAAGGGATATTTTGTGACTGCTATGGACATTAGCTTGTGTTCTAAGGCCATCGATGTTGAAGAAAAGACGGATGGTGTAGCATTTCATTGTCATAACATCTACAGTTACCACAAATATCTGAAGGGTCTGAAGACCGCGGGTGACCAGAGAGTTGCATGTGTTACAGGCAGGAACTAGCCTAGTGGGAGAGAATCTTTTCTCTCTCTCCTCCTGATATAATTAACCAATAGAATTTCAGGCTGTCAGATGAAGGGGGGTTGAGAGCTGGCACTGATTGGGGAGGAGAAAGCCTAGCGGTTGTCGGTTAGTTCGGATCTCCCTGTTCAAACACAGAATGGCCTCAGATGGAAGGAGAAACGGTGACCATAATTAGCTTAGCATACAAACTCCCGGGCCAAATCCTATTAGAGGGGACTATCAAAACAAAGTCAAATGGCCTGGCTTCCTCTACACGGAGCTCAAATTCAAGATACCTCAGCGAACTGGTTCCAAAAAATTACACTGACCTTTTTTCCACTTTTTTTGCTTAATGTTTTTTTGTAACTCCTTAAAATGTTTGATGGACTGACATTGGAGCTTGTGAGGGGGGCTGTGTGGCAGAGGAATCGTTTTTCGGTAAATCTTTTCCAGATAAAACTGACTTAATATAGGAACTGTGTGTTTATGTCTGTATGTTAGTCTGGTGACCTGAGAGGTGGCTGGTTCAAGTCCTGCAAGATGTATGCTTCCAGAGCCGAGCAAGGTGCTCGGTCAGTGCCAGTCCAGCTAAAGAAATTGTCAAGTTATGAGGAACATCTACGCAAAGACACTGAACCAACCAACTTTTCCAGAGGCACATTTAAAAGACTGTCGGTAGGCTCCCTGCATGTCTGAAAGTGTGAGCGATTCACGTTCTGGGGCCAGCATCCCTGCAGTTCACTGTTCACAGGATGTCTATGTCAAGCCCCACGGTACGACTGCTTAACCTGAGGCCTCAGTGGAAAGGTAAATCACGCGGCCGATACTAAAGCTAAGCCAAGCTGTCACGAGCGCTTGGCTGGAACACACCAACGAGCATCAACGCAAATCAAAAAGCAGGTGGAGTTCGGGCCTGAAGGAGCAGCATGACACGCTCACAGCGCCTTGGGCAGGGACTGCCACTTCCATCAGTGAAGGATGGGACGGAACGCGTGCTAATGTGGCTAATGTAGTCACACAGCTGCTCTGTTTAAGTTTTATAATATAATCACTGGTTGGGCAGGGAAACACAAAAGCAGGTTTTGACGGTGTCGGAATGAATTTCCGTAGCCTCTTCACCATTACTGACTGCATTCTCGATGTGTTTCCTGAGTCGTGCTAAAGGTGACTCCCATCTGATAATGGTACAGTTGTCTTGTACGGTGTACAGACCATATTTATATTTGTGATTGTTTTTGGGTTTTTTATCTGATATATACAAAATGAGGTTGTGATACAGCACAACACGTGCGACACAAACAAAGGGTTGCGGAATGTGGTATGGAGGTGTGTCTGTCTGCATTTGTACGCAAAACATGATAAAGACAAGCCTCTATCACAGGTATAGGCATTCCTGGGCACCAGGTTGTTCCTCACCTTGATATGACAGGGTCTGTAGGTGGTCCCCGCCGGATGCTGGACGTCACCAGTGACGGCACGAGAGAAGAAACAAGTGAAGGAGGCTGGAATTTCTTCATCTTTTGACGTCTTCGTCTCGTCAAATGCATGGAATTCCCACACACTGCTTTTAATTCCGTAACGCCTTAGTGCAAATGTTTGTTATATTACACTGTAACCCCTCCTGGCCTTGGTCAAAGAAACAAACAGAATCCAGAGAAACATCTTTTCTGGTGTTTCCGTGATTTAATCAGGGGTGCAGGGTTACAAAGCTCTTGGGCATAATACTTACCCTGACTAGTGTCACTAAAAGTATCTATATAAATTAATTAATAAGTTATTTGGTCATCTAGAGAAAACCCTATTCTTAACAGCAAAGATCAAACTTCAAATGGGGTCCACCCGGGCTCCTTCAGAGGGCATATTATTTTTGCAAAACGCCCAAAAAATTCAGACGATGTCCGTTTGTAACTCGCCCATATTCTGGGCTCTGCAATTAATAATGAATTTTGAATTTCCAGCCATTATCTCAAAGTGTTACCAGATTTGGTCAACGGAGCACAGAGGTGGCATTCACTCGCGCGCGTAGCCAAGACGTCAAAGGCATTTGTTTTGGGTTATTTATTTTGGTGCTCGAAATCCTCCCTTTCCTCTCTGGAGGTGCTGCAAGATGCTAAAAGAAATCAGCAGCAGCGTTTTGACACCGGTGTCTCGCCTGCGTCTCGCCTGAGAGAGAGGGAGGGCATTTGCCTGTTGGACACGGCGGCGGCATCAGGGGCTGCTCGGGACCGGTCTCAAGGTCCCACAACCAGCTGCAGAGCCAGACCCAACTGTCTGTGCTCGTCCCTGTCATCCTTGGCCTGAGCTTTAAAAACCCAGCGTCAGCTTGTAGCAATTATGGAAATTGAAAACTTGTCTCTCCGTGGCTTGGGACGACGCAAATGGCTTCCAATATTAGTGCACATATTTGGCGTCCCAGAGGCCTGTTGCATTGTGGGTGCTTTGCTGGATGACCGCAACAGTACCAGAGCTCAGGCTTTTTCAGCAGGAGGCAAGGGAGGGAGGGAAAGGAAATGAAGGAACCGAGTAAAACAGGAACGTGACATGAGTGGTCCCAAAAGTGCTGTCTTTTGAAAACAACAACAACAACAAAAAAACAAAAAAAAGGACTATTAACACTGTCCCTGTTTCACACGTCTTGAACTTTTAATTTGGAGCAGAGCAACTGACCAGGGGGGGAAATTCTCATGAACAACTCAAGTTCAAAGATATTTCTAAATTAATTATCTTAGCACTGTCAGTTTGGGTCACAGCAAAGCATTTGGACAAACCCCTCAATCAAGATCAATGAGGGCTTCTCATCTAAAGCTGGAAAGAGTCCCCAAGCTGGCATTTATTGAGGCTGTGGCTGTTGGCCATAAAGAAAACTTTTTTTGTATTCTGTTGACTTACATACTTACCATGGGTAAAGTCTCCCGTGGATTTCAAATAGCCATCTTCTCGAGAGATGAAAACAAGCCAGGCAAATGATTGGTACTGTAAACCCGTCAGGATAGAGAGGTCATAGGAAAACAAGAGCAGTATTTTTCTTTGTGACATTAAATGTACCCATATGTTCCAGCAAATGTGTCCCGGAGTGTTCCTGTAGGCCATAAAGTTAGCGTGAACGCTTCGATAAGTACACGGTCTGTGCGGTCAGTCGCTACAGAGGCAAGCATCAGTAATTTAAGTCAGTAGGGAGTAGCCAGCATCCAGTGAGGGACATTTGAACATTATAAATGTCTGTCACCGTCATCTTAATATATGTCCAGACATCATAGCTGCTTCTCTTTTCTTCAGGGAGAAATTATACATATAAGTTACAATGGTGCAGTGCAAAACAAGTAAAAGTTCCCTTTGGAGAAAAGTTTCCCTTTGTCAGAAAAGGACTCAGAAAAGGCCCCTCAGAAGAGGCAAGTTGATTTTGTCTCAAAACAGAGTGCTTGTCCATGCCTGTATGTATAAGCTCTGTCGGTGCTTTTCTGCAGTTTGATGTACATTTTTCTAAAAATCCTGCTTCCTCAAAACAACTCCAAAAATTTGCCCACATATATATTATTAATACATTTTAGGGGATATAGAATTCAAAGCGCCAATATTGGCTCGCTGATTTCTTTAATTTTTATTTCTTGAATGAAATCTTTGTGCTTCCATTGTGGAAAATTGGCAAAACACTAGAAACAAAAAAAACAACAACATCAGAACTTCCCCTCAAAAATGCTGCCTTGATGAAGTGCTTTTGGCCGGGAGAAATGCCGCCCGCACCAGTGACCGTGGCTGCAGCACAAAGTGGTTCCCGCGGAGGAACAAAGAACGGGTCCAACCAGCCCAAAACTATCCTCTATTTCCAAGCATCTGCTCTGAGTCCGGCTCCCGAGTGCTACGGTCGGAAATCTGCATTCCATGGCAAAGTGGGGGGGAGAAAGGGATCCATTGTTTCTGCTTAGAAACGATAAGAACCGGAGGGCAAGTGCAGTCGCAGAGCAGATGTTGGCTCAGATGGAGGGATGGATGCACGGATGGATGTGTTGAGAGACAGAGGGTAGGTAGGTGGTCAGGAATGGGAGGTATGGGTGTGTCCAGCTTGTGTCCGACTGAAGCCTTTGCATAGCAGTCCTCGCCCGGACATCTCTTGCTTGAGGGAGAGCTGCTCCGTAGTGTGAACACACTCCTGGAATGGTGTGACACTGGGTTTTCAATCCTGATCTGGAGGCCTGCAGGTCCTTCAAGGTCTCCTTCCAGCCAAGTAGTTAAACTCTTAAATCAAGTAATAATTGGCATAATTAAACTCATTTAGGGTTTTAATTCAGAACTTTTTATTCAAAGAGAGTTCGAAAACATCCTGGACTGTTGTCATTCACGACTAGGATGGAGAACCCCTGCTCTAATATATTGAACTCTTCACCCCCACCCTGCAAAACCCATCCCCCTTACCCCCTTACCCTTCGCCCCCATCTCCAGGACCCTTCCAAAACAGGCGTTTCCCAGTCCACCTAAGACACATTCACTGGGTTCAAATATGTAAACTGAGACTCCAAATTCCCTAGTCTCTTTCCCTCAGAAGCTACACTTGAGGGCTGCTTCAGCTCATTATTTAAATGAGATGCCGATGTTTCTGAACCCCCACAATAGGTCAAACTCCCCCACCACCATCCCAGTCCTCATCGATCTACAGGACAGATACGTAGGTCATGCCGCAGTATAGCCACTGATCTGATCAATATGGAATCCTGGGAGCATCAGGTTTCTCTCATTTACCAGAAGTTTCCCATGTTGCCTATCTGTAATTTTCTTGCTATCATGATGTAATGTACTCTCGGTTGAATGGCTTAGCCCTCCAGGTTTTACAGAAAGTCAGGATTTTCTGTAAACTAAAGACCTACAAACATGCTGTTTCTTTTTTTTCCCACCCTGGCTTTCTTCAAGCCTTTTGGCTCCGAGGCTTATCAATCAATTAACTTTTAGCAACATTTTCCGAGATTCAAAAAAACTACTGTTAACCCTAATTCATTCCAATTAACTGTTGATAGCATATGTAAGTCATATGACAGGTAAAGAGGACAACCAGGTATCCAGGAATAACCCTTGTGACAAACACAAAAAAAATTAAAAATTGAAATTAAAATGAAAACTGAATTTGTTTTTCTCAGACATACAGAACACGCTCGGGTGTCCCAGAAAAGAACAGTTTTCATTAAGTGACTCCATTATCATCCAGCTCCGTTCTCAGCTCAAATTAAACAGCTGCAGGGACCCTGCGCTTCCCGGCTCTGATAACTCCAGTCAGTTTTGTTGGGGTTTGCGACCCCCCACCAGCTGGAGGAGAATCGGACCTCTTGGCTTCTGCAACCGCTGGAGACCCAAAGATCGGCCTTTGATGATTTCCAACATATAAATAGAGTTTTACTGAAGGCTTGTTTACTAAGGTTTCAGCCTGGGATCGGAGCAGGATTTAGTTTTCAAGAGCTTCAGTGTTTGAATGACAGTTTCCATTGCTGCACATTTACAGGGGGAAAAAATGCAGAATTTTAAGATCTATGTAAAATAAACATTGAAACCTAATAATAACCAAAAATGATTTTTCATGATACGTGATGTTTGTGTAGCCGCTGAACGCCTTTCTCAGGGAGATGCTGTTCAGGACTGAATCCAGTCTCCCTCGTAAGCCCTCTCTCCCAGCCCAGTTGGGCCCTCCACCCCTCCTCCTCTGGCCTTTACACGCCACCGCTCTGTCACCCAACACCTGAATTTCACATCTCGGTTTTTTGATTTTGGATATGCAAGCTTTTTTTTTCTTCCCCCAAACAGGAAACGGCTTTTGAGTCCAAAGCGGAAAGAAAAGATATCAAGGCCTAAAATCTGACGTTAATTTAGCATGACGCCAACGCTGTGCGCCTACCCTCTCTGTGACCTATGATAGAGCGGGTGAAACAGAAGCCAGCCGTGGCAAAGGGGTGGGGCGGTGAATGCGTAGTCTTCACATGTTTTGCAGTCTTCTCATGTCTTGCTGGCTCTCTGGGCAGAAGTTTTGTTCCTTTTTGCCAAAGGTCAAAAGCACTGCCGAAATGATAAAATCCACACAATAATAAAAAAAAAATTTTTTTTACATTCGGAAGTGGATTCATTTCTATTTACAAACGCATATTTATCGTTATTGTTAACACGGGTGACGCGAGGAAGTCACGCAAGCAAGGTAACGCCCGCGTTCTCTTAGCCCGGCTACAGTATAATGGCTAGATAAGGCGCTGCGGGCCAGGGGTTATTCCAGGGCTGATTCAACACGTATCAAAACAGGCCATCTCTCCAGGTTGCAGCAGGTACAGGGGCTAGTGTATTTATCCAACGATCACCACAACGATATTATGTGAGACAAGTCTTTTTCAGTATGGCAGTCATTAAAGGCATCCAGGTCTGCATCGTGTTCCTCACACAGGAGTAAGAATCTCTCAGACTGGGGCTCACACAAAGCAAAAGTTCCTTCCAGCTATCTGGTATTCCATGGCCAACATGACTATCGAGATCTGTGCTAGGTGAGGCTTTGTCGTAAACCCGTAAACAAGATTTTAAAAAAGTTTTAAGAATCAATTGGACTGTATTTTACTGATATCTTAAAATCACTGAAAAAATGAAAACCTGCTATACCCACAGGAAAGAAAAATAAACCCTTTCAGGTAGAGGTGTCTCGTCTTGTGGGTGGAATTCGAACGCAAGTCACACCTGAGCTCCGGTTCATGAACTGAGTTCATGAACTATAATATCTTCATCTGTCATCGTATTTATTTATTTAGCTGAACTCTGAAACCAGAGAGACGGCAGGTGAGAGGCTCTTATCAGACTAAGTCTGAATAAGTCTTCTATCAAAGGTCGCTTTTCCAGTAAGGGCTCTGGTGCTCTTTGGCTGCAGACCTGGGTGTCTGTGTCTGGCCTTCCCGTGGCCGGCCAACCTTTACTGTTATTGTTTATTCACACATTCGTTTTATGCGGGTCTCTCAAACTGTGATAAGAAGGACTTAAACAGGCTTATGACCCCAACCGGACTTTACTTCTTGTCATTCGGTTTCTCTCCTTTTTGTTCATGGCGCCTTCTGTAAGAGGTGTGCGTTTGTTTTTGCATTGCTCTCTACATGTCAGATATTTAATTTCCACTCTGTTCCTAACTTTGTCACATGTCGCTGACTCAGAGACGTCATCTGTTAGGAACGTGTGGATTTGCTACCATAACAGCAGCTGCAGACAAGGAAGCGCAGCTGGCAACCTGGGTTTGTGATATTGTCTGCTATTTACTTGACTAACATGGGATTCACTCCATTTGGATCACAGCTCATGAGGAGCATAAGGTTATGTCCAGATAATGTCCTTATTTACGACCAGTACCATTCAGCATACTGGAAACTGTTTTTCTGCAAATTGGGTTCATGGTGTCCATGTTTGTCAGGGTTGTGAGAATATGCTGGCCTCAACAGATGTGAGTTTAACAAAACAACCTGAGCGTCTAGTCTTTCGGTGAACCATCACGCTCGTTTGAAACTGGATCGCGGAGGGTAGCCTTCGGCCCTCTTCTCCGCCTGGTAAAAGATGCTCGGGTGCGAACAGGAAGACCTGCGCCTCTTTTTTGGGTGAGATTATTCTCATTCCTCCACTAAGAGGGAGAGCCGAGCCAAGCCAAGCGCAGCTGTCGAGGAGCGGATCAACGTGTGACTCGTGGAACGCAGAGTGGCGCCTTCCCCCCTCCAAGTTCATCGTTGGTTTAGGATCCCCCCGGCTGCACAAGAACTTGCCTGGGGCTCTTCCTCCTCTTTCACTCTCTCTTCCACTCTCTCTTTTCCATTTCCCTGTCACACACTCAAGTGGTCTGGTTCTGTCCGGAGCAGTGTTGCTTCACACCTCTGAACGGAATGGAACACGTTCCTCGGTCAGCCCATGTCTATGTGTCCACTGTCTATGTGTACTCGAGGGTTGTTGTAAACCATTTAAAAAATGAGCTCTGAAGGTGTTCGCATGTTGGACGGACAGCTACGCTGTGATTGGAGTACCTTGGTGTTTATGAACATTGGCAGAACATTCTCATTCTCATTCCTCTGCAAAACTCACGTTTAATCACACCTACACCTTGTGAGGTTTCCCTGGTGTTGACTTGACTTTTTGTATTTGTTAGTTCTCTGTTATATCAGTTCTCTGGGGCTCCTCCGATACAATTGCAGGTTCCGTTTTTTGGGGAATGTACCAACACTTGTACCTTTGAAAATCTGATTGTGCATTTAAAACACAGAAGTTAGAAGAACCCATGGGCAGCCGGAAGGTGTGAGTTTTCAGTAGGTACGTAAAGGTTGTGGGTAGCAGGGACAAAGTAGGAACTGGAGGGGTGGGGATCAGTGATGTGGGACAGTAGCGGGGGACGGATGTAAGGATCTGACACTCACAGCACGAGCAGAGAAGAAGAAAGCCGAAGGTGGGGCGCACCACAAACTAAGACGATAACAAATTTACCCAGGTCGCTCACCTTTGCTGCCATCCTGTCAGGGTCCGCAGCTGGCAAGCCGCCCCCCCGGGTTCAGCAGCACGTGACCCAGGAGCCAAAGAGGCATTGGCTTGCAGTCATCTGCCATATTCATGGGAATTTTGTGTCAATGCAATAATTGCAATTCTGTTGGGATAGAAGAAGTGGCTGACACAATAATAAATGTCATCACACTGGAACAAGATAAACATGTTGTTTATATAAAACAAGAGAAGATCTGTGGCTCTGTTGGTTTGGTGAGACAGCTATGTAAGATGCAACATGTTGTTTATATAAAACAAGAGAAGATCTGTGGTTCTGTGGGTTTGGTGAGACAGGTATACGAAATGAAACATGTTGTTTATATAAAACAAGAGAAGATCTGTGGCTCTGTTGGTTTGGTGAGACAGCTATGTGAGATGCAACATGTTGTTTATATAAAACAAGAAAAGATCTGTGGTTCTGTGGGTTTGGTGAGACAGGTATATGAAATGCAATATGTTGTTTATATAAAACAAGAGAAGATCCGTGGTTCTGTGGGTTTGGTGAGACAGGTATATGAAATGCAACATGTTGTTTATATAAAACAAGAGAAGATCCGTGGTTCTGTGGGTTTAGTGAGACAGGTATATGAAATGCAACATGTTGTTTATATAAAACAAGAGAAGATCCGTGGTTCTGTGGGTTTGGAGAGACAGGTATATGAGATGCAACAGGATCTTCTGCTATTTTTCTTCCCCTATTTGCCATTCTGTCTCTGGGAATACAAGACATCAGTCTGCCTTTCTCCCTAGCCAGAGTCACTTGTGCCGGTCTATGGCCATCCCCAAAAGACACTGGGCATCCTCGGGATGGCATGGAAAGGCTACCAGGCGATGTGGAAGTGATTCACATCCGAACTGGGTCAGGGTTACCACCCTGGCTTCCACCAGGTCCTCCCTTGTCTGACCTGAGACGAAACAATTCCACCTCTCGCCCATTTCCTTCCGCTAAGCATCAAAACCTGCCTTCCTCCTTTCGTCCCAAACATTTCAGACTGCTTTAAAAGGCTTTTGTCCCGACAAGTTCTAATTGTAACACTGTCATTTCCGTAGAAAGTCCTGTGCGGTTGTTTTTTGGTAGTTATTTGGTTTTGTCACTGACAGATAAAAATATAAAAGTCAGACCCTGACAGCATCAGATGTTAGTACTGCACTCTGGGAATCGGGTTGAAATGAAACCAGAAAAGCCTCAGAGGAGGGTGAAACGGGGTCGCATAGATCTCACTGCTGTGTGAGGAGATACGTGAGGTCCCAGAGACTGGTTGGCTCCCTCCGACCTGCAGGAGCTAACAGTCCAGCCAGGCACTGCACTATGTCTGGGATGCGTCTCTCAGTCCGTTAGCTGCAGAGCTGGAAATAAGCCCCCCGATGTGAATCCCAATGAAGGCCCCACATTCTCCCCCGAACCAAGGAAGGAGACATAGGTGGCTCTGTGAAACAAGGCGGCTGACAGATTCACAATCCAGCAGGTGTGTGAAGAGGCCCACCCCAGTAAGCCAATCGGGGCTGCGGAGGATTTATTGGATCAACGTGGGATTACCTCTCCAGCCCTCAGGTAGACACATGCATGCATAGATGGGCTCAGTCAACATGTCTAAAAAGCAGGCGATTTTGACCTGTTCTGCAAATCTTGTCAAAAATAGAGGTGTAATGTTGATAAGTGAAAATCCACTCGGTAGTTATATGCTCTCTGTCTTTTGACACGTATAATAATTACAAAAAATATATTTTCAAAATAAAGATTTGAAATTTCCTTTGGCATTTTCATCAGTACATTCCCGAGCTCGTTCAAAATGGTGTCGTCCATAAAAACAAAGACGTGCGGTCTGGTCACTAGTCAATGCCTTGTTGGTTCTGCGATTTTTTTGATGAGCTTTTGATTTGATGGAGCAGGAGAACAGATCTGTTTCCCATAGAGACTTGCTTGTTTGTTTGTTAGTTTGTTCTCTGTGGTTGTTCTCTGTTCTTCCTTGTTTAAAGAGCGTATGAAAAATGTGCCCCCATTTGAAATTTACTAACAACAACATGCTTTTCAAGTACGTAAAAAAATAAATATATGTACGTGTTCACATTTCGGTGGTTTATATTTTTATAGACAAAGGTCAGGACATTTTTCATATCAATTATGACCCTGAATTTTTGAACCTAAACACAAAATGACTTGTATACACTAGTTGATTGATTTCTCCTCTTGGTGCCACACACTCAATAAGTGTATGTTATTTATCAAAATGTGTTCTAGGGCTCCCAGGGTCGACATGACACGATGACAAAGTTCCAGAGAACTCAGTGAAACACAACCGACATGCAACACCCTGTCCGCTGCTCTGGTACGGAGGTGTCGCACAGTACAGCCGTGAGGACCGCTGTGTGTCAGCTGAGCGATAGCGGGGCGCTGGGGCTTCCAGTCTGTCAGGTCCTCCCATGATGCAATGCCACCGCATCCTAAAACTTTGGTCAGTTCTTATCCCCTTGTTACGTCACTGCGTTTAATTCCAGCAAAGAATGCTGCGCTAACAAATAGAACTATGGTAAACCTGTCCATGGTTCCAGTAACAGTTCATAAACACACATGCGCATCAGGGTTATTTATTTTTCCAGTTTATCGTTTATTATAGGAGTTTATAAAATTGCCAAGTACATTTAAGATCACAATAAGAAACAAATGTAGGGAAAATATATAACATTCATACATTATTTAAACTATGTGAAATGCAGAACTGTGAAAAGGAAATAAAAGTGTATGTACAAACAGACAGACAGACTCATCTCGAAGCACAGGACACGATTGCAGGACATTTAATATCAACATACCTCCCAAGTGCTTGTGTTTTTGTTTTTATTCAATTCAAAATGAATGTAATGATAATGAACGTAATAACAATAATTATTAATATTGGAATAACAAAACAAAAAAATATTAACATTTAAACATTGTTTACAATATAGGGAAAATTCATATCATACTAAATAAAACAATATTTACCAACAAACTTTATTCATACTAAAACTCTATTCTGAAATAAAACAAAAATAGGACTTAAAATAATATTTATTACAATAAAAATATTAATAATAATAATAATAATAATAATAATAATAATAATATTAGGTTATTAAACAATGCAAATCTGCGTTACTCTATGGCTTTCTAAAATGGGTCAATATACTCGTCTTTCTAGGGTTTCACTCATGCAGGTGATTCTCACTCTCAATCTAAAACTCTCAATTAGAAAAATTATACAAAAGAAGCAGCAGAATTTTTCACCGTATTTAAAAATAAAAAAACAATATCAGTGGTGGTCATCACAGGCTAAATGTTCATAAACATCGTCTGTTAAAAATAACGTGAAGTCCTTCGAAGGAAACTTCCTCATGCATGCAGGACACTCCCAGGCCTGAAATTTCAGTCCAAGCAAACTTCTCGGTCCATGCAATGAGAACCTGTGTGAAGCCTCTCCAGACGTCCCTGCTCTGCTCCGGATTATTCCTGCCCACCCAAATTTTTGTGTGGTCGATCTGTGCAGTCATTCTGCACACACTCCGTTTTTTCGTCCGGTGAAAACGCTCATTCGTTTTAGCGTTTTCGTTTTTGTAACATGAGTGACTGGAGCAGCAGAGATGCCTAAGGGGCGTGTCCTTGTCCAGGTTCACCGTCGCTGAGCCTCCAGGCGGAGACTGCTCCAAGCCATTTTCAAGCAGCAATTATGGCCTCCTTTCTCCCCACTACTGGGTGGTGAAGCTTTCATTCTGTTAGGTTTTATCCACAGTAGCTAATTATGCTCATTCAAGGACACAGTTTTGGTGGAAATTAGACAATGCTCACAAAATCGCGCGCATCTCCTTAGACAGACGCGCCCATACGCACACACATACTCACACACCCACACACAAACGCACACGGACACCTGCACACAGTGGAACACAGCACAGCACAACAAACACACACACTGCAACACAGCGCACTCTGTCTGTTCATCCACACGTGCACACAGTGGAACACAGCACAGCACAACACAACAAACACACACACACTGCAACACAGCGCACTCTGTCTGTTCATCCACACATGCACACAGTGGAGATATTGTTACGTGACGTCGCTGTAATGAAGCACAGGTTGAAGTTTTTTTTTTTTGTTTTTTTTTGAGGGAGCGTGATTGAGTTGCTAATGTGCAGGGCAGGCACATTCACACCTGAGTTTAGCCCAGTCCACACCTTAATTTCCCTACATTGCTAATTCCTTTCCATAAATACGGTTTTCCCGATCCATATATCACTACACAGCACCTCCTGTTTTTCTTCCAGGTGAAGGCCAAAAGGAGGGGACGATGTGGAAAGAGAGCGTCCCGGTAGATGAGGGTCGTTCTTCAGGGTTCCAATTCGTCTTTTTCCTAAACGTAATCAACGTGAACCCAGTCCTGAGCTGAGAGCCATTCCACATCCGCCTCCCAGCCCCCTTCTCGAACCCTGGATCTCTTTACCCTGTTTACCCTTTCAGTCCTCATTATTTATCTCAAAAAGCGCTCCCTCCCACTGACCTGCCCACACCAGATTCTCCTTGTGCACTGTTTTCATTACATTACTTTCTTTTCCTTTTTACATATATATTTTTTTTATTCATTTTTTTTTTCTAAGAAAAAGAATAAAGACTATACATTTTTGGCAGCACTCGTTATTTCTTGTGGGGGGCGCGGGCCCCCCCGGCCGCCCCCCCCGCCCGGGGGGGG
>JAOYSI010004361.1:1371-14375 GCA_025775065.1 Hiodon alosoides
TTTAAAGATGCATGTGATCCACTTTGTTTCAAGAACAAATTGTAGTCATTTAATAACAACCAGTGGCTTCACTCGAGTTCACAGCCCTGAATTGAGTGTGTTGTTCACAATTGGCAGACATAATGTTGATCCCGGCACTGGAGCGGCACTTCAGCGGTTAAGAGGAGCGCTGTTCCTTGGTTCCAGATCACATAAATGAGGGAACATTGTAACTGTGTTTGCCCCCAGTGCTCACGTCTCATGGACAGGTTTAAAAATGAGGTGGTTAATGGGCCAAGTGGAGTGTGCAGCCATTAAATGGCTCCATTGCTCAGGAGTCAAAAGTCCTGGAGTTCAGAAAGCTACATTTATTACACCTCTATAAATTACCTCCCTTACCTCACCTGGATGTTGTTATCGCACACGCGCTTTACAAATGATTGGCTTATTCCTGTGATTCTTTAATTGCTTGTCATTTCCTATTGTTCAAACGTCTCTTTTTCGGGTCAAAAAGCACATTTTCTCTTTTGACCCCGTAACTTCTGGGAGTGTTAAAGAGCTTGAAGTGCATGCGTTAATTCGACCTTACCAAACGAGAAAAACTGTGTTTTTGATTAGCCCCTATAAATGAACCCGCCCCCTTTTTGCTTGACACAGTACTGAACTCCAGGAGTAAGGAAAGGTAAAGATAATGGGCGCTAAAACCTGAGTGCAGCATAGGGCGTTTCCCCTCGTAGATGTAGTGGGAGATTTGTGGCGGGGGTGACTCTGTCAGCACATGTGTGGGGAGAGGTGTCACAGGCCCTTCTGCTCCGTCTGGCCCCTGCCCTCCCGGTGAACTGGCTGATATCCGCGCCGCTCGGTTTCCTTTCCCAGGCCATGCACGCTGCCAGCACGGACCGAACTTGCCTGCCCCTTGCGGCACGTGATCAGCCAAAGAAACCCAACAAATCTGTTAATGCGCAGGCAGCTAGATCTTCTGTGGGCTAAAGTCGCATTCTGAAAAAAAACGCATTAGAAATCAGCTCCATCTCAGCTCCATCTCAGCTCAGATTGAACACACTTGGTTGGGAACGTTCTAAACAGTCCACCTATCAGTCAAGCTAGCTGCCTCTTTTTAAGGGCTCTGGAGAAAAGCTGCTTTCAATGTGCTTATCAGAGGTTAATCATTATAATAACAAGCATGCACTTACAGCTATGGGTCAGTGCTTTTTGACTAATATTAATTAATGGCTTTAAATGAAAAACAAACAAATACCTTTGAGAGCCATTTTTATATTGGTCTTAAAACAAATAGTAATATCTAGCATTTTAATGATGTCATGTAGCGAATGGTAATATTATGAAAAGGGTAATAATTTATTCCCGGATCTGTAAATAACCTGTGGCTCCCCTTCTAAATGAAACAATTCATTATTATTAGAATGAACAATGTCATTAGCATTGGAACAATGTTGGTATGTTCTGTTTCTAATGATTAAGTCATTATGAAACTCGATAAGGTTGTGATAAGCGAGAGAGTTACTGTGGTCCTTGTATGGTTGATCATCACACCTGATTATTTAAAATGAATGAGTGAAGAAAAAAAAATCTGAAAAGACCAACTCATGACCTGTGGTTCAGCTCCGCAGAAGTGCGTGCGAGTGGTGGGAAAGTTCAGCAGGGTTCATGGGCAGGTCAGGTAACACACATAGGGAGGCCACAGAGGCTTAGGGTGCTGTTCCACATGTGGAAAGGGAAGTTGGACACAGTCCAGCCTGAATCCCTCTTGCCAGCCTTTTTTCAGCCAGGGGTCATAGTCCTAGATTCATCATCAATTCATTATTTTAGTGGTGATTTTGATATTGGTACTACCATTCCTCCTACTTCCTTGACTAATAATCAGTATAGTTGTCTAAGTTATATTATTTAATATATTCATATTTTATAATAGCGCTACTAACATTATTAAAATGACTGTCCACATATCCGTAATTTTAGCTATACTGTACTGTGTTCAGCTTTAATGGGACATTGTTTATTAAATGAAATGCAAATAAAATCGCATTGAAAATTGGACAGAGAAGCTTTTTTATTTGGAACAAACAAATGTGTGGGTGAGGGGATTGGAACACTGGGTTTGCGAATATAGTCAATATACGTTAAAAGGATTTGACAATCCTAATGTCATGGTTTTAAATGGTACAGGTAGAACAGTTTAATACTTGACCAACATTCTGGAATATTGATAAAATGTCTTGTTGAACTACAATCTTTTTTTTTTTTTAATGATCACACAACCGCAATAGGTTTTTATTCAATAAAATGCCATTGTGCTAATAAATCATTTTTAGTCAGTTCAGTTTTGACATGTTGACATGACTGAAGGTACAGGAAGCAAATGATAGTAATTGTTTTTGATGTCATTATTGTTAACATGTGAACACTAAGAATTCACTTGTCTCGGTTGGGCCCTCAAATAAAAAGTGATTGAGTAGTGCAATGAACCAACGTGGCTCTTCAAAACCGGCTGTGAACTGCCAGCTGCCCCTGTGTGAAACAGAAGCATAAATGGCCTCTATTGCCTCTGCTGTGCATGTCCTGAAGAATGCTCCTCTAGAGCAGTGTTTCTCAATCCTGATCCCACAGTATACCGGTTCCAGCCGAGCAATTAAGCACTTATATCAAATAATGTTTTAAGGCCTTAATGAACTCATTTGGTGTTATTTCTCCCAGTCCTGACGGTGATAGACATTTAAAGATAGTTGGAAAACCTCTGGGACAGTGGACTGAGAACCACTGCTCTGGAAGATTCATACGTTTCATTTCACTTCTTAAGAGACAATCAAATAATAATGTGTGGCATTGAGGACAGCATGGATGCTCCCTCAGTTGCATTTTTTGCATCTGGAATTTTCTGACCAATAACCAGTTTTGAAAATCACGAAAATATGTGTTATATCTCAATATGGCTGCTTATAGAGCCTTCATTTACAATTAGATGTATGCAGTTTTGAAATCAAGTTTAGGAAGCGTTCTTTTCCTCCTCCTCCTTCTTCTTCTTATTATTATAATTCTGGTAGTTATTATCTTTGTCAGTTCAGTTCACTTAATGGTTTCTTTGTTTAGATGGTTATATAGATAATCCAGAAGGATATAGTCTAAAGCATGCTGTAAAGTAGCGTAGAGTGCAAGGCTAGCTCATGGCTATATTTCCTCCACAGAGCATAGAGTGTAGAGGGCCTAAGTCACACAAAGCACTGGTGTGAAACACTGACTGTACGAACACCTTGGCTTTAATTTTATTCCAAGTGGCTGTGTTTGTGTGCATGCTACAAAGTAATGCCAAGAGGGGAGCAAGAATGGCTTACCTGTCCCTCTTTAAATAAGAGCAATAATGTTCTGAGGTTTAAGTGCTCCTAAAACGATTTTATTTGTATGTCACATTGGGGCAGCTGCCTGCTGTGCCCTGACGAAAAACTTCAGGATTTAGCTGAACTTTTGAATGTGTTGTGGAGTGTGACAGTACAGTCTAAATCAACCTTGTGCAATTTTTTTGTTGTTGACATAAACCGATACATTAGAGGCATCCTGGCGTATTTGCGCAGAGGGATCTGGGAGTTTACGTTGTTTCTTAAGATTTCCCCCCAAGCTAAGTTTCTCCTTCACACCGCTATCGTGAGAAGTAAAAGGAAGAAAAAAAACAGTCCTCTTAAACTGGTAATCGTTTAACATTTTGTTGAACTCTGTCTGGCCCAAGCTTCCCTGGAACAAGTCATAGCAGTGTTTGCAATGGTGATAAAACTTCCCATCTTGTTTCACATGCTCCAGGGCTGGGAGTGCAGGTAGAGAGTATGTATCAGATAGAACAGTTTACGCTGGTGCTTCTGTTGCTGAATTGTTGTCAAGATAGAAAGCTGTTATAGCTGCCAAAATAACCCAGCGAAGCATCAAATAACCATTCCATTCTTTTTGAATTTTTGCCAGTGTAACTGAATTTATGCGTCTTTGTATCTTTGTGTTTATCTTTCTTTATATGGAATACATTTGATTTGGATGTTGACGTGTAGTAAAAAGCAAAATGAAATACATATGGTTATAATTATATTAATTAAATATTGTTTACCAAAATAGGACCATTATTTCTGAATGAGACAATACTATACTCGTTCAGCAATGTTTTTTTTTTAGGTAGTTATGGCACTTGGGTTGACTTCCTAATGTCAATTGCCTGGCCAAACATTGTGTGAGGTCCACATAACTATACAAATCCAGTTTATCCACTGTTTTTTACAGACTTCTGATTCGCTTACGTATTTATTGTTCTGGCAGGTAACACGTGAAATGTCTGAAAAGTACTGATAGTTTGTATGTGCATTTAGAAAACACCTCTTACACACAGAGAAGGCCACACACACTTATGCACCAGTTTATTTCCACATAAGAAACATCCTGAAAGCTGTTTACCATCAATTTTGAGGATTTGTAGATTTACGAAAGTGACACAAACACACACACACACACACACGTATATGCATACAACGATAAAGTGCGCTAAAAATCGTTTTTAAACCCTCTCTCCTCTGGCATAATGCCAGGTGCAGGTATTGTGATGGAAATTAAGGAGTGTGAACTCTGGATGAAACAGCCAGAGGCCTTTGTCAGTCATGAACCCTGGAGGAGGTTTGGGCTTGTCTTAAGAGGGCCTGACTGGAGGAATACTGCAATAACAGATGTTGTCTGACACATCCAATAATTATCTCTTACCTTGGCAGATCATGTTTAATCCGCCTCCCATTTCTCGTGTGAATGACTCGTGTCCTTCCAGGGGTCACGGCAAAGAGCACAGACTGGGGAACAGCCCTTTTGTGACACGTGGAGGGGGCTGGAGTCTGACAGACTTGTCCATCAGAGGGACCACATAATGCCTGGACTCAACAGCCTGGCTGTGTCTCTGTAAATGCTCTCATATTAAACCCTTGGTAATGTGATGCAGTAAATCACCAGAAAAAATTAACTTTCCTGAAGGTTGTGCACTGCAAGGCTGCTAATGCTCGTGCTGTAGCTTTACAAAACCACCAATGCTGGGTTTATAGGTATGTTTTAAAGGCATGTGATCATATTACAGATGCATGTATTCCCATACATATTCCGAATCGAGAAGTTGAAATGTTTGCCCCCACCTGCTCAGCCCCACTAAAATATTACCCCATTGAAAATTTTATATTACATTTTTGTTCAATTAAGACTCTAGGTCCCCTCTGTGTTGAACGAGAGAGACATTACTTTAATCTTTGATACCACGAACTCCTTTTACTGGTAAAATCTATTCATATTAAACTCAGTACTCTCTAAGTCTCAACTCAAAGTCTTGAAAAATCAAAAGACTCTCTAAAACCTGCAGTTTTAAGTTCTTGATCACTGACTCTATCTATATAGACCCCTCTGTTCTCTTCAATCCTTAATAGATACTTAATACACTGAATACAGAATACATCTTGAAAGTTTAATGTGTGAAGAGAAAGTCACCCACATTTAGCAAATACACTGCTTTTGTTTGTTGGGAAATAAACCATTCCTAAAACTCTGCCTTCTGTCCAATGTGTCTTGGTTAACAGTTTATTTATTATTTTTTTAGGAAAGGAAAGAGAATAATATTTCAAATATATTGCTGAGTACTGTTAAACGTTGAGATTAATATCTGGTCTAATGGAGTGGAAGGCCCTGAACTCACCTGTCGTCACTAAGGACGTAACTGTGTGAAGTTAATTGCACTTTAAGATCACTGACAATATGGAGACTATCCTATATTTGGCATAAGGATTTTGTGTTTCTTTTGTAGCATATATTGTTGACATGGGAATACCGATGATTGTTTTTTGCATATCCCCAACCCATGGACCTTTTTGGTTTGAATTTTAAGGATTCCATATACTGCTTGGGGCATGCAGGAAAAACTCAAAGTGTTTCCAGTCACCTTGGCAACGTCTCTTAAAAAAAGACAATGCTCTTGTACTTTGTATGAATTGTGTAAGGTGTGCAGATTCAAGAAATACGTCTGGGACTAGTTAATTTTTTTCTAAAGATCGCTCTTTTATCTCATTATTTCCGTAAACACTTTTCTCAGTGAAGTGGAACAGCTATTTAAAGAAATAGTTATTGATGTGCATCCTTTGTGCCATACTAGAATACAAGTGACATGATTTCAAGGGTGGTCTGGAAAAGGACACTTCTAATTTACATTTCCTTGTACACTAAAATGGTAGATGGCCCTAAATAACAATTTTCATTTGTTTTCTAGTTGTCATTTTCAGTCCACATCCTGACTAGTTTTTTTTTTAAATATCTCCCTATTATACAAAATGCACTCAATATGGATAACATTTTGCAAAAAGACTTGAGCAGTGCTGGGTATAACCCAGAATGACCAAAAAATCAATTTTAATTTTTTCAACTGTTTTCTGGCCTTTACTTGTCAAGGAAAAAGTAGTAAGTTAAAATAAGTGACGGTATAAGCAAATTCAGAAGGCTGAAAATTGCTAACGCCAAGTCACTGTAATGTTGTGACTCTTTTTATCACTGAACTTTGCCTGACCCAAGAAACCATTGAAAAGCCTCTCCTGATTATAAATAATAGGAATGGGCTGGTAATAGGTAATCTGATTGAGAGCTGCAAGGTCTGATATGGTTCAACAAGAGGGCAAGAGGGTACCAGACATGCAAATGATACTAGCAGGAGTTTTTTGGGAGGTGAAAAGTCCCATTTTCACTTTCACGAGGGGAAAAAATATCTCTATCACTGTGACGGTTACCTAATGGCATTGTCTATTTGTTCAGCCTGCTGCCTCTCTGTGTAATAAGCTTGGATGGAGCTGTTGTTCTCAGTAAAACCTTTACAGGCTGGCAGCTGAGTATTTTAAGTGGGTCATTATTACAGGGCATGGTAGTTGTGAGGAGAGGGGAACTGTAGTCCATATAATGAACAGCTGCAGATACATACACACACCCACACACACACACCTATATATATATATATATATATATATATATATATATGGGTATTTTGTGATATTGTCTCAATGCCTACAATGCCATAAACTCCTGCTCTTTCCCAAAGAGTGATGTGAAGGTCTTCTTTAAACGGGTGGTTTAAATGGTGGTTAAGGCAACAGGCTTGTAACCGAAACGTTGCAGGTTATTTTTTTTTTTTGTTATTGTCAGACAAGACATGATATGCTAGACAGCAGATACTGGCCACCAATGATGGAACCTACAAAGTAGACAATTGCAAATATCTATTAATCAAGTAACCAAACGTTATAGAAACCACCAACACAATATCCTAGTATTTAATTTTAGCAACTGTACAAACGAGAAATCCAATTTTGTAGGACAAATTGTATTTCTTACAAATAGCAATTAGTTACACATTTATATACAAGACAACACTGATCATTATGGTGAACCAAAACTCAATGTGTGCGTATCAATCTATTTAATAAATTAAAAGTAAATATCTTTATTTTTGACTGAAATATTATTATTGTATGCTCTGTATCGGCAAATCGTATGTCTATAGTTCATTTCAGAACGTATTCTGTTGCTAATTATAAAATTTTAAAAGTTTTAAAAAGTACTGCATAACTTTTTTGTACAAATATTTTATTTAAATATAACAACATGTAAGTTAATTAAGCTACAAAAACCCCCCCCACTAAATTACACATTTACATCAAGTACAAAATAAAAAAGACATTAGTGTTGGCCCAATAAGATGTGTATAGTTAATTTGTAAAACATATAGTGCTTGGATTCTTTAACGACATTAATATATCGTATATCATATACAAAATGACATTAATATAAATATTTGTTGTATAAAACAAAATATTTTATTCATATTTAATAAAGTTATTAATCAGCATACCAAAAATATTTTTTAAATGGTTGAAATGATACTATAGATGCCCAGATGTCAGTTTTGCTTAGTGGAGGACAGTTCTTCATCGGTATAAATGCAGAATTTTGTGGGTAGATTGTCCACTGGGTAAATTGTTGGATCTGTTTTCATTTTAGGTGCTCCATTTAACAGCCTCCAGTTGCATTTTGAGATAAGCTCAACTAAAAATATCTTCAGGAGTAGTTCTGCAAACTCCTTGCCCACACATCTCATTGAGCCTCCCCCAAAGGGTACGTAGTTGAACCTCAAATATTCTTCATTGGCTTTGGCTATGAAGCGTTCTGGATGGAACTCCTCTTTGTTGGGGAACACATCTGCAACATCATGTGTGTCACAAATGCTATAAATGACATTCCATCCTTTAGGAATTTGGTAGCCCTAAAAATACAAAATCAATAATGAATCAATGTGTTTTTGTTTGTATGTGCATCCGCATTTGTATGTTACAGCATTTAAAGTCAGCTAATTTGGAAGTTTTTTTTTTTTTTTGACAGTCTGTACCATCAAGACTTACTGTACTAACTTGATTTTATACATTAGTCAGTGAATATCTAAATATTTGATTTATTTATAAGCCAGGTAATAAACTAAGGTGCCTTAGTCAAAGCAATTTGTGCATGTTTCTACATCATGCTGAATGTTGAAATTTGTCTTTAACCTTAAGGATGAAAATACAAATACAAAAAGAAAAAAAAGAATTACTCACATTGACTTCAAACGTCTTGAGAGCCACACGGAAGCCACCAGGGATAGGCGGATTAATTCGCAATGTTTCTTTAATGACACACCCAGTATACTTCAACTGCTCCAGCAACTGTATATTTATACCTTTATCTTGAGAATAAACGCCCAGTAATTCCTGAGAAAATAACCAATCCACATAAAACATTGAGGAATAATTGAATGCAGTAAGTAGTTTCTCACTCTAGTTATAACAGATTTAAATTAGGATATTCATTATTTTTAAGAGCCATACCTTTTCACGAAGCTCGTGCCTCACATTGCGTAACACATCCGAATGAAGGCCAAGAAACATCACCAGAGAGGTTGCAGTGCTCGCGGTCGTCTCATGACCACCAAATAACAGTTCCGTCGCAGACTCTTTAAGCTCCTATGAATACGATTAAATAAGGTTTATTAAACAAATAAATTATGATAAATTTATGTATGGAGACATAATGTTATGGAAAAAATACCTGCATACTGAGTGGCTCTTCGTTTTTCTTCGAGTTTTCTATCAAAAGCTGGAGCGCATCTTTGTGTTTGAGCTCACCAATGCTAGTTTTAATCTTCTTGTTTATGTTGTCTTCTATTTTTGCATGGATGAAATTGCGAGCCTTTAGTCCCTAAAGAAAAAAAAACATGACATGCAATAATTAATGTTTATTCATCGACGTATTTTAGGAGGTGCATGGATGCTCGGTTTGTATGACTAACAGATTATCATTTGACACTTACCCTGTACAAGCCGTTGAAAGGGACATCGATCGGAAGAGAAAACAGATTCTTTATCATTTCTTCAAAGGCCACGACTAATTCGTGCTCGTGTGTTTTGGTTTGTTCGGGTTCAAAACCAAGAAGAATCCTCATTGCGATTCGGAACATAAGGAGCTTCAACTCGGGATAGACTAAAACGCAGGTATCACTCTGAAGCCAGCCCTTCACCGCGCCCCTCACCTCCTCCTGGATCACAGGGATATAATTCTCCAGGGCTTCGCGGGAAAAAGCTTTCATGATCGCCTACGAAATAAGAAGATTTAAAGGAAATAAAGAACGGCCACTTTAGTTAAACAATACTACGTCTGGATTATGAAACACATAATCGAAGAATATGTAACGTTCCAATGTGTTTTTGATGACACATAGAGATGATTCAACTGTTTTATCCACTGTTTTCACATAAAAACGAATCCACGGTTTTAGTGTTGTGATCATACCCTTTTCTTGTTTTTGTGCTGCATGCCATGCAAATTGGATAGGGTGTCGGAATCCAGAATGCTTCTCACGGAAGTTGGCCACTTAACAGCAACAAGTTTATGTTCAGCCAGCAGAATCTGTCTCACGTTGTCAGCTCCCATCACCCTTACAGTAGGATTTCCAAAGAGGTGGGTTTTATAAATAAATACATATTTCTGACGTTTCATTCGTAAGAATTTTCCTCTCTGTGGGGAAAAATAGTTACGCACACAAGTATGAGAATAACTATGAACCGATATGTGCAGGACTATACGTTATGATTCATTCAGCTACTCAAAATATCATTCTAATTTCGGACCTTATATTCCAACACTACATTGTAAGGCCTTCGTGAAAACCTCGCTAACAACGACTTAAAAGTACATTTCAATATCTCATCAAATGTTGAGTTGCGTAGCCTACTAAAACGGGCATGCCTTACCTGGAGAACCATGTGAAGCGTCTCGCCAAGGAATGGCAAACCCATGGTACCCGGAAGAAGGGGATAGCGACAGTTGGGTTCACGTCCACTAATGATGTAAATTAACCACAATTTAACTGCTGCCAAATATAGTAAAAGTGGAAGCAAATGGGTACAAAGTACCGTAATCGCCAGAGTGTATAAAACCATTTTGGAGTTGTTGGACCTCGGAGACTCTTCGTTTAAAAAGTGTTACAAATGTTAGAACTTCACTGGTTAGCCTCAATATGTATCCCGCCCTGTGTATCCCTTCTCCAGTCTTGGCCTTCTATTACTTTGGTGAGATAAATTAGTTCACACAAAGTTCATCTTTAATTGTTAGGCCTTCCCTCGGGCTCCGCCCACTGAGAAAATCTCAAAAAAATCGTTCACCATTTTTGTCTGAGCATTTTAATTCCACCTCCTGCAGAAGCTAGACAATCCTTTGATTTTACTTTGAAAAGGCGGTAATTCCCCCGATACAATAGCAAGCACCGTGGGCTTTTCGTGCAAACATTAACATCAATATAGCCCATACTAATTGCTTCAGTTGTTTAATGGGTTTGGCGGCTTTAACCCAGTTGTATTATAATTATTGGAAATAGGCTTTTGCTTTGACTCTTATATCTTATCGCAAAGGCATTTTTAGACAGTTCTCTTAGTACGCTTTCCCCATCTTCACAGTGTATTAAATACGCTGCGGCCAGAACTTCGGTGTCAGTCAGCTCTTACTTGTCTTTTTAAAATCAATCACGTAATTCGGGAGGACATATCACGGACACCTTTGGACGACGGCAAGCTATGTAAGCACTTCTGTTTCAGCAAGTTAGCCTATGTTGATGTAGGCCTATAACACTTGGTGAATAAAATACATATTACTACAATCGCTTTTATGCACCAACTTCTGAGCTAATTTCTATTCAGCATGAAGGTACATTTTGACTTGGATTTAACCATGCTATCGTGTCATTAAAACCTTTATCGCTCGTTGAAACTTTTTAGCATTTAAATTGGCCACACGAAGAATCGCTTTTCAATATCTATTGTATTATTCCCAGCTGCATCCTGAAATGGAATAGCTCAAAAAATAAGTATCCACACACCTTTTTGACTTACCTTTGGTTGGTGTCATATGCTGCATTTGGAGAAGACCCCCGTCGATTTACCTTTGCTTGTTTGCAATTTAATGGTTTTTATATAAAAAGGCACATTCCCTCTTAACTTAATTTAATTTTAAATACAATTTTATTTTTTTATTTTAATATAGGCGAAAATACATAAAATATATTTTTATATAAAATGCAAAATAAAAAAATAAAAGTAAAATCTCCCTTGATTTCACCCTATTGCTTACTATTTTCTAATAGCAATGAAATAAGTCAGATGCCATTGTCAAGCTTGTTAATATTCTTATGCAATTCCATAAACTATTTCCTCTCACTTGCAACACGCACCTTTCTAACCTCCTACCGAATCAACAATGAAATAGAGTTACTATGAGTGGGTGTAATCATATTTTAATCTCAAAGGTTTAATCTAAAAAATAAAATGATTGGGGAGATGGGAGATACTCCTTTCTGGGGTATTCTGATACAAGATTTCCCCAAGTAGGTCAAGTCCAAAAGCAAAATACGCAAGTAATTAAAGCACGAACTTCAAACACGTGTTAGAATTTTGCGTAAACTGCAAAGAAGATATTTTCAAACCTCTGTCCATTTTCCTTGGAGAAGTTCTGCTTTGATTCAGGGCCGGATTATGGTCTGGGAAAATGGGGCCTGGGCCCTGGGAGCTCTGACTATTAGGGGCCTCAAACTAAAAGGCACACCAAGGCCCCTAATGGTCCGAGGCCCCTGAGAGGGTGGTGGTGGGGGCCTCCAAAGACACTCGTGCCCAGTGGCCTCGTAGTACGTAGATCCGTCCTTGCTTTGACTTGTTCATTAATTTTTTTATTTTTTTTTAATAGGGGTCAGTACATCTTCGCTATAAGATCCCGATGGAAATTTTGTATTCTTTTTTTATTAGAATTGTAATATTTTTCTAATCTTTGAACTCTAATAAGACCTTTAACGTTTGTGTAAACCTCTCCATACTTAGTGGGTATGCCATGAATTCCTGAACGTTAAGGCCATAAGAAAATGAACCACAGGGTGGCAGTGTGACGAGCAGTTAAAATTTAACGACTGTAACTTCTCAACGTTTGACTTAGAATTATCAAACCAGTTATCCCAGTTCCGTCTACTCACAAGAAAAACAAGTATCTTAGACCACTAAAGTCCATCATATTGGATTTCCTGACGTTTTGAATTGTAATGAAAAACCCAAGTTGGACACATATACAGTACTTTTATACTTGGACCAAACTTAAATGTGTCCATGTACTTCGACCAAACTAAAATGTGAAGGTGAAGGTTATGAAGGATGTATGAATGGAGATCCAATCAAACTTAGGATGTCTGCATACAATATGCATATCAGTCTTACTCAGACATACTTAATTCAGTAAACTTGAACCATTGCATACTGAGTTGTGGTATGCCAGAGTCTAACCCAGCAATCACATCAAGAGAAACAGGGTACACTCAGGATGGGATGTCAGGTCATTTCAGAAGACAAACAGACATGTTCAATAACAAAATTTAAAGAAAAGTTTTTACATTTATTTTGCATTTA
>JAOYSI010004362.1:0-14374 GCA_025775065.1 Hiodon alosoides
TGTGTGTGTGTGTGTGTGTGTGTGTGTGTCTGTGTGTGTGTGTGTGTGTGTGTGTGTGTGTGTGTGTGTGTGTGTGTATGTTTGTGTGTGTCATGCCGTTCTGGGCGCGCATGCACGTGTGTGTGTGTATCATTCTGTTTTTTGCAAGCCTGTGTGTATATGTGTGTGTGTGTATCATGTCATTTTCTGTGTGTGAATGCTTGTAATGCCTATTTTGTGCACGTGTGTGTGCATGCCTGTTTTGAGTTTGTATGTATGTCTGTGTTTGATGATAGCAAGGTCCTGTCAGAATGGCCACTCAGCCACTCAGTCGAAATGTCACCCCGCTCAGTCCCCTTTCCTGCATAAAAACGATTTGATTACGGCGATTGTCTGCCAGATAAGAGCCGGCCGCAGACAGCGGATACTCACTACATATTGGCCAGCTCTCCTCCTCAGTGCTGCAACAATTGGAAGGACTGACATGTTCAGTCACATGTTCAACTCAGCTCTTCAACAAATACACATACACATTATACCTCCCATATGGTCTTTATAGAATCTGTTTTAAAAATCACGTGACATTTAAATAAAAAACTTATTGTGAATTTTATTGTGAAAACGAAGTGATCATTATCAGAGTTGTAACGGAAAAAATGATGTCATTATTAAATGAGTCGCATGATTCAGGTCTAAGTCTTTTTATTAAGTGTGTGTGTAATCTCATGCGTGTTTGAGCGTATGTGTGTTTTAGTCGCTCAAAGTTACCACCGCGGTCTGGCATCCCTGAGAACGGCCCAGAAGATTCGGTCCTATACTGTGTGTGAGTAATAGTCCCCAAATGAGGAACCCCAGGCAGCCTCCTAGGCTAAGACATTGGCCCAATGAAGCCGACCCAGTGGAGTCATGGCTGCAGTTTAACTCATGAATTTGGAGAGGGTGCCTTCAACAAACGCGCTAAAACCTGCACTTTGATTTTCACTGTTTCCCTTGTCATCCAGTCAAAGCGCTTGAGAAAAAATTCACAGCTCTAAGTAATGCCTAGAATTGCTCAGTAACACCATCCTCACACTTATAAGCTCTGGGCTGGTTTTCTTTGGTCCTGATTGTCATTGATGATGGGAGTGATAGACACATTTTAAATCTCTCACTCTAGTTAGTCTTCACTCCGAAACCGTAAATAGACCGAAGGGATAGAGTGAGGATGGTGTCTGGCCCAGGCCAGAAGAGTGAAAAATAACTCTCTTTAACTTCTCTTTTCTCTCCTTTTGCCCAACAAGTGTAGAGGAAATGTGGCCTTACTGAACACGCGACAAAGGAGTGAGGTAGACGAGGAGACTGAGAAAAAACTGAGAATAAAATATGTCCGTGATGAACATGTGTCGTAGTCACAGCTTAATTAAAGGGCTGAGAGCAAGCTCAGCTCACACAAGGTTGTCGTTACAGAGGATCCTTCTCAGATCCTGATTTTTTATAGGTTTCAATCTTTTTTCATCTCATAGTCCTGATATGACCAGTGGTCACCACTGGTCAATTGTCAATCATTTTTACACACGCTAGTCCAATCTTTGAGAACAAAAAGTCAAGAATGAAAAGAAAGTAAGGAAGGGCTTAAAATACTTTCATATTCTTTGAACAAACTTAAGAAAGAAAAAAAAGTAATGGATAAATATCATTCCCCTGCAGGGGAATCACATGACAGACAAGTCCATTAATACACAAACACATTAAAGGCAGAGTCCTCCGTCTTCGCCCCGCCAAGCCTTCCAAAGCTATCCCTACCGCATTGGGCGATGATGAGAGGAGGGACAAGCGAGGGGGCGAAGGAGCGGGCGTCTCCTGGCGGGGCCGAATCGGGCTCCGGTGCAGCTCTACCGTTTCATTAAGTGCAAATCCTGTTGGCAGGCACTCCTCCCCTGCCCAGCCTGGGCCAGCCCTCCTTCCTCCAGAGTCGGAGGGTTAAATTACAATTTAATTACAACTGCCTTGGCCGCATAAGCTGGCTGGGAGCGTTCACCCCGAGTATAATTTGAAAAGATGGCGTCTCCCCTCATCTCCTGCTCTCAGAGCACTGCCAGGCTTGGGCCCCTGGAGGCCCTCCTCAATATCCCAACTAATTATCTCCCTCAGATCAGCCTCGTATTACAGAGGAATATCGGTAATTAAGTTTTAAGAAAAGAAAAATTTAATTGCACCGAGGAGAGCATGTCTGTGGCTGAAGTCGTGAAGAAGGGGCCAACACGATCCAGGGCTCAAGTTTTTCCAGATGAGGAAACGAGATGCTTCTGGCGATGCCATTCCAATCCTTATTAGCTATTAAAAAGTACAGGTGCACCGTTTTATTTTTGATCCTTTTGCCATTTGACTGTCAGCTCTGAGGCCGAGTGGAAACATCTGCGATCTAGTCTCCCCCACCTGGCTCCGGTGTCCCGTTCGTGCCAGAGACATACGGGAGCCTTTTGCATGCAAACCGTTTTCCGCCGTCCTTGTTCAGCTTCATTCAGACCGAGCAGATAATACAGCACCCAGGCACAAAGAGGGCAACAGTCAATAATTGAAAAAATGGTATTGCTTTCTCTCATTACTGCTCTGGCCTTCTATCTTACTATCACTCATACTCTGCTAGGCTAACCAACTATTTCATATAACTTCATATTTTCTCATATTTCATATAAGTCAATCAATTCAATTGGGTGGGTAACTGGGCATATGAGAACGCAGAGCATCAGATATCTGAATATTCGCCATCTTACGCTTTTGAAAAAGAACAAACTGCTATCGGGCCGTTATCCTTAAGAATGGACACTTTGACAATATCAACAAACTCCCAGGTTTCATTTGGCTCAGGAGGAGACCCCAGCCACCCTCCTCCACCTCGTCGCTGCGTGGATGCTAACTGGAGTGGGGCCCACCCCAGATTCTCATTTTAATAGCCAATGGCATGGGACGGCATCTGATGTGTCGAACCAGGACACCCTGGAGAGCAGTGGCGTTAATAGGAGGGGTCTGTCAAAATTGGCAATTTTTCACCCCTTTACTACAGTGGAGTGCCTCTGTATGGAATAAAAACGGTATGTAAAACCTGCTGTACATTTGATCATCTGCTTGGCGACACATTTCCCTGGTTAATCGTCTATAAATATGAGTGAGGTGCAGCAAACCGAGATACAAAAATGGACCCACAGTTCAGAAATGCCTATCATCAGAAAGACAGAGCTTTTTTTACTGCAAACAGAATATGATTTTGTCAGACTTTTTCCTGGTGCATCTTAAAACATAAATCCAGCGTAACAAGTTCTGTTATACTTTTCCTTGTCCCTTCCGATGGAGTATCATTTAGTATAGGATTCATGTTTAAAGGAAAAGAAAGAGGATGCAAATGATACAGTCCAACGTAGAGCTGGATAACCGTTCGTGAGCCGACTGGTGGTGTCATTTTCTTAGCTTAAGACAGGTAGCGCACGTGTTAATTTGAAACCCCAAAATTGTGCGTCTCCGCCAAAAAAAGGTATTAGCTTGGGCCCTTGGGGAAATGCAATTTGAGGAAATCAAGGATCTAATTTGGTGTATAATTCCGACGTGAAGTAGAAAAGGACTCATTTGCTATTCATACTCTCCTCGCAATGCAACCGTCCCCTGGTTTAACACAGCCATGTCAGAGCCGCGCCTTCGGTTAAAAACCTCTCCGCATGAAAGGGGTCCTTTAAACACTTAGATTTTTTTTTCCTTTTGAGACAAAGATAAGTAAATATAGGAGAGATAATGAAAAGAGGGAAAACGAGTGTTGCTGCTCTGCACTGTACAATCTTGGGGACAATTGCTGCATTTTGGGTGAAATTGCTAGCAGGGCCTATCTCCCAGCACAGAGACGGGGTCTACTCTGTCCATGCGGACCCCCCACCCAGAGGGACCCTAGTAAGGCAAATTAGACCGAGGGGGGGCCTTTTGTTTCCCTGCTCTCTGTAAGAGAAAAAAAATCCAAATTATTTCTAGAGCTGGAGCAATTTGACATGCTGTGATGACTGCTCCACAAGAAACTTATTTGACAGAGCTTTGATTGACTGAAAGAGAAGATTTGCTGCCTTAAAAAAAAACCCCTTCCTTTAAAAAAACATCTCTGCTTACAAAAGGCCCACAAACTCATTAAGCCGTTTAATTGCACCTTTTCTTTCCCATCTTTGTCAAAACAGAGGGCTTTATAGACTGCCCAATGGTTCACAGTACTTAGAGCTCTCATCAAAACTCCGTCCCATTTATTTTTTACACAGTGCTCTCTGAAGATTATCTTCTTTCGTTTCCCTCTTTGCTGATTTTGTTCCAATCTGTTTTTTGAGTTTTTCCTCAACTTTTTATTTTTTATTCACCGCTCTCTTCACCTCAAATCTCTCTCCACCTTCCACAAACATCCCTCAAACCTTTCTAACTTCCACCACCCCCTCTCAGTTCTCTCCATTTTTCACCACCTTCCTCTGACCTCTCCCCCTTCAACCATCTTCCCCAGACCTCTCCTCCTTCAACCACCTTCCCCAGACCTCTCCCCCTTCAACCACCTTCCCCAGACCTCTCCTCCTTCAACCACCTTCCCCAGACCTCTCCCCCTTCAACCACCTTCCCCAGACCTCTCCCCCTTCTCTGCTGTCTTTTATAGTGCTCTCCCTGCAGTCTCACCATTCCCTGTTGGCCCTGTTGGATTGCCTAAGCGGTACGGATGTTTATGGAGGATTTTTTGCTCTGCATTAAATAGCCTGCAGTGGACATGCCAGACATGTGGGGTTTCAAATGCTGTTGCAGAAATGCTCAAAATCTAACTCAATAATTAATGTACACTGTAAACAATTGTCCCAAGAGTTGTTGTGACATTTTGGTAGTAACATCCAGCCCCTGAAAACTAAAAAAATCTATATTAAAGGCAGATAGAAAAAAATTAAATCAGACCTACACAGGACGGAGTATGGATGATTGATATAAAATTTATGAATTCATCACAGACTGAAAATTAATACAGCTAATTCTCTATGATAT
Source organism: Hiodon alosoides (assembly GCA_025775065.1). Classification (NCBI taxonomy): domain Eukaryota; kingdom Metazoa; phylum Chordata; class Actinopteri; order Hiodontiformes; family Hiodontidae; genus Hiodon; species Hiodon alosoides. Next base: position 5,002 of record JAOYSI010004362.1, read on the forward strand.
AGCAAAAATAGCATTCTGACAGAAGTGAAATTATTTCTTCTTTCATCAAATTTCATCAGTAATCTTATTTCTACTGATGTGATCTAGAAAACTATATTAATTTTTAACACAGCTGCCTTTTAGATTTATTTTATCGAAATCAAGAAACAAAAAAACGCAGCTGGTTGAAAACGTTTAAGAACTACATTTGAAATATGCATTTGCGTTTAATTTTTCTGGCTACGACAGGCATTGAGATAACACCGGGCAGCCCTGCTCGGTTTACTATAATGTATTCGTAACCTAACTGTCTCACCTTCATCTCACTACAGGATAAAATGACATCCAGAAGTCAATTACGCTTTACTTTCTATCAATGACAAATTCTACAACTATGGCTTAACCAGGGTTGCAAAATGGTTGATGTGAGATTCGACAATAAGGATGACAGGAGGGGAAAAGCAAACCTCTAATAAACAATTGCTGATGGACTATATAAAGTTACAAAGCTGCAGGAACGCTGTGATTGGCAGCGATGAGGGCAGAATGTAACTCAAGAGCCAATGACAGCAAACATGGACTTGTGTAAAGAAATGCGGATGTCCAGAACATTTTTTTCAACATTGATTCCCAGGCGTGAGACTTTTTAGGTTAGCGTGACATTGAGGCTGAAAGAGTCTAGGATGCGTGAGAGTTGGCCACCTTGCTAAACATGGAAAGCACCTTTTTGTTTTGCTAGTCAGGACCTGAACACAAAAAAGGACTTTTACAACTCCGGCATTTTCACCAGACCTTCACGTTTCCTCGCAGCTGTCTGACTTTATTGATATTTTATTGCAACTCATTGACAGTGATTCTGTGACATGCAAGACGTGCCCTGCTAATGAACGCCAACATATAGCAATTTAAATAACCTACACTGAAATAAAGTAATCCTACACGTGGACTACTGCCTCTTCGGATCAAACCATTTTCAAGTGTTACCCGAGCACCATAAAAGATCCAATTAAAAACACAAAAGTGATCTGTTTTTTTTTGTTTGTTCTAGCGCTAAAAATCAATGTACTTTTGCTCTGTTGTTCCCTGCTGCCAATACCAATGACATGGGGAGATTAATAACAGCACCTAGTCCTGTGCTTGTGTCTTTCAGCAGAGGAATCTCTTTGTCCCTCATCCCCCATCCCCCAACCCCATCCCATCCTCTTCACGCCCGCGGCTACCCAGCCCGAGTTCACTCAGCCGCACAGGATATTAGCTCTTCTCCCAGCAAATTTGCTTTTTACATCTGTTTCTTTCTTTTTTCTTGCCTCTATTCGAGGAAGGCCTGTCATTTAGTTTAGTGTCCACAAATGCCATTGATCCGAGCGGCGGCTCGATCCATCCTGGCGCACTCTAACACCTCCTCGCCGTCTAAGTAATACTAATCTTGCTAAACCTGCAGCCCCATTGATTTTATAGATTTCCTCCAAAGTTGTGATAATGATACATCATTGTTAAATTTTGTAGAACAAACTGCTTTGGCGATCTGTCAATGCGCATCAGACGGCCTGTGTGTCTGTCGCCTCGCTGTGTTTTTCTTATTTACTTCCTTTTATTTATTTTTCTTCCTCTGGTGACTTTCCAAGTTAGACGTCAAGAGATGAGCGGAATCCGTTTGTGTTCTTCTTCTTCACAGGCGGGTAGCTAGTAAAAGCCAGAATCCACCAAGGTTACCAGGCTGACACCATGGTGACGCAGGCGCTGTCCAGCAGAAACACATCCCGGAGTGGTCACGATTGAAAAGAAGATTTCTTTAGCATCTCCGCACCTTTGTGACTGGAGCATCAGGCCCAGAAAGTTAAAAGTGATTACAACTGTGAAATGTCGACCACAGCCGCGTTCCCCGCACAGCCACCCCATCGTTTTTTTGGGGGGAAAATGTTCTGTTAACTCTGAATCAGGAACATGAGGATCATCCAAAGACAGAAAATGTTATGTGAAGGTAAATAAACATTGAAAGGAAACCCGCCTGCTGACCCATCTCCAGAGCTGTGCTATGTAAGAGAGAGAATCGAGTCTGAAGACCTGGTGGACATGAGTATAGGGGAAGGAAAGTGTGGGACAGGCGTGATGTTAATGAATCTGAAAGCGGTACCAAAGGACATGGGAATTAAGACAGCTGCAATATACTCCATTTAGTTTTTATTCACCTCTAAGACTTCCAGCTGGCAGAGAGAGAGAGAGAGAGAGAGAGAGACGGAAGTGTGTGGGTCTCTGTGCGAGACCGTGACTGCAGGCTTTGTGGGATGCTAGGCTGCTGAAAAACTTCCACTGAACGCTCAAAAAGCCGCACAGAGGCGAGCCAATCGGCTAGAGGCAGAGCAGATAAGCAGCCAGAGCTGAGACCCCTTTACAAGATGCAGGACGCTAATGAAAGTCAGAAAGTTAATGTTGGCGTGACCCCATTGCTGCTGGTAAGTGTGAGACCAAATGAAACTTTGTGGTGTGTCAGTGTTTAAGCTGCCATTAGCCCTCTGAGTGAGAACAGAAGTTCAGTTCCCTTATGTATATGAAAATGAGCAAAAGGCACATGTATTGGACTCAGCAGTTATTCTCGGACACATAAATCTGGAAAATCTGATCAAGAAAAGGGGAATACCGTTCCTTAAGTTGTAATGGGAATTAAATGGGGTATAAAAAAGGTAATACTGCTGGAACTGTCAAGAGATTGTAAGACTCAGAAGGGAGGTTCCTCCAGGTGAAGGCTTAGTGTGAGGGAGTCTGAATGTCCGTGCATGGGTGTGTGTGCGTGTTAGAGTGTGAATATTGTTCAGGAAGGGAGATCAGAGCAGAGCAGTATCAAGTCTAGAAGTAAGAAGATAAAAAAAATAAATGGTTTGGTATGCTTATATCAAAGAGCAAGTGTTTGTCAATTCAAAATGTTTTCTTTTTTCATGGTAGTAATGCTGTTTTGTTGTCCACGGGGATAAACTGGCTCAGATCTGTATTTTTTTTTTAAAAGATTAAAGTATCAGAGGTATTTAACATTGGCCAAGAAGAGGGACGTCTGTAAAGGCTGTGTCCACAAACACCTCCCGGTCACTTTGGGGAAAGGATCTCCACTCAACGGGTCATTGGGGAAGAGGGCTGCCATCATCATGTCATCCGTTATCTCCTTAATGTGCTGTTTCCTGTTTATTAACCCCCCCCACCACCACCTCTATTTTCATAGGTATGGCTTTTACATGCAATCTTGCTCTTTCTAAAAGGGACAAGACCTAGAGGACAGCCAACGCTGACTCTTCAAGGCTTTGACTTGCAAAAAGCCCCTCATATATTGTTTATGAGGAAAGCAGCTGCCTCCCCCGCTATGATGCTCTGCTTTATTTACTTATTTTTAGACTGATGCAGTAGTTAGGGAGAGACGCACTTGTCCTGGTACATCTCTGCAGATCAAGACAGATTGTGTCCCTGTCTGTCATTCCTAATAAAGGAAGTCAGCACACTTCTGTTCAGGTTAAACATTCCTGGGTGACGTTCTCTATTGAGTCAACAGAATTGTTTTTTTTGTTTGTTTGTTTTTTTATGAAAAGCAAAAGAAGGGTGGAGGATGGGTATGAAACATGCGGTAATGATAAAACAAAACAAAATTAAAAAGAAAAAGAACCTGTCACCTCTGTGTCAGTTCCTTCCATTCTGCAGACACTTCCTTATGTGCAAAAAAAAAAAAAAAAAAATCAAAAGGTGAGAATGGCAGCACAACAATAAAATCTTTAATTTAACAGAATTCATTATGAGCTACCATTGTACTGCAGGGGGAAACATTTGAATAAATAGCAGAGGGGTAAGGGAGAAAAATGAAATCAAATAATTTACTGTTGAATGGTTTTGTTGACTGATTTTTCTCTGAGCCGCTCACCAGGGTGCAGGGTTGAGGTTGGGGGTAGTTCAATAAAATACCTGATCAGAGTTCATCAGAATCACAACGTTGACAGATAAACACAACGTTCAGCACCAGCCACCAGCTATGCATATGTATGTGAGACCCCCCCCCCCCGACTCACTCGAGAAGGCAAAGGCGGGGCTTTGATGTCACAGACACTTTTGGGGGCTATGTTCTTCATCTCAACACGTGCCTGGTTGAGCTTTTTTTTAATTGTTTTGGCTGTTTGTTTTTTAACAGAAAACTGACTGTCACATGCGCTGCGCCCAATCCCAGCCATCTCCAGAGGTACGCACCAGATACCAGTGGAGGGGGGCTTGAGCTCTACCTCTTACCTGAGACTCAGAAAGTTATGTTGACAAAATACATCACTGTGCCTCAATTAGTCGGATTCTCAGCGTAACCCAAGACAGTTAACATCAATCATAAGATGAAGGGAAAAGACCATTAACAGAATAACGCAAACTTGTAGTGACAGAATAAGCCAATCAATTTCTCTGTTTTGCCAGATGCCAACCCTGGCCACTCATCATCAACATCACAAATCCTGCTCTGTGTTCAACCCTGACTGTCCTTCAACCCGGAACTTTACCAGACTTCTCTTACAATCTAGCCTTCCCAAAAGCGGCCTTCCCAATCATATTTCCATGTTCCATTTCAGAATCGCCTGTATATTTTATATTGGCTGAGTGATGCATCCTCTGACCAGCGCCAGGGCAGTGAGTGACGCCATGGCAGGTCAAAGGAGGTCCGGGAGAAATGAATTAGGTACCTTGCTCAAAATTATAACTGAAGGGTGGTTTCAGGTCGGACAGCTCAACCACCACAACGCACAGCTGAGTCAGGGGAATGGCACAGAGTCTAGCATTATAGACGGTCTTCAAACGCGTCTCCACGTGCCCTGGAATGGACCACAGAGATTTAAATGTGTGTGTGTGTGTGTGTGTGTGTGTGTGTGTGTGGATAAGGTCAGTCACACCCTCTTCCCAACCCACTACATATGTGCCACAGTCATTTGCACCTTTCAGGCAGTGCACTGCAGGTCTAGTAGCCTCAGGACAACAAACAAGTTGAAATGGTGGGAGGGGCAATTATCACTTTTCACTGGCAGCTCCTGATGGTCAGAGAAGGGGTCTGGACCACAGCACACAGTGCCGGACCTTTGCCTCCGGACAGACCATCTGCCCAGAGCACAAAGCTGTGTTCCAGAGAGGAACGCCAACACCCAACAACAGAACCAGAAGGTATAGCGTGGGAAGGCGAGGAACAAGGCCCTGCGCAGGCATCCACCTCTACAGCTTTCCTCGGAAAGTGCACAGAAGGCTAAAGCTGGAGTGCAGGGAAGATGAGAGGATGGTGGGAATGATAAATCACTGGAGTGGCTCACCTCGGGTCGCCAATCACAGGAGAGGCCACCAGCAATCTCTATTTGAAGCAGTGTCTCTGCACCTCCAGGACTCCGCACTCTGGCCCCTGTATAAATCAGCTAGGTCTGCCTTACCCTCACTCTCACAGACTCGTTTTCAGACATCCGTCGCCATCCAACCAAGCTGCTACCGACGCTTAAAGGACAAATAGAAGGTTTTTGAACATGTCATCGAAGTCAGGATTTAGGGTACGATAGGCTGGTATTAGGGCAGGAGTGGGGGATTAGTGTGGAAGTGTAGCTCATTTCCAGTGGAGTAGGGACTTCTCCATCCCAGAGTTCCATAGACGCCCCACTCGAAGCTGACAGATACGCTTTCACCTAGTCACTTTTTATCCACAGGCTTCCCAACCCAGAGCATTCCTCAGTGACAGGATTACGCAGGCCCAATGACAGCCACTTAAAATATTATGAAACGTGAGCAATTACCTCAACTGTCATAATATCGACGCATGCAATTATTTCCAAATTAGCCCTCAAAAGCGTTAACTCTTATTATTTCTCCTATCTGAAGACACGGTATATTGTTTCTGAATATACTCTGTTTTAATCTACTTTAGTTACACCAGCTTTAAGGGAAAATTATGGAATTGGTACACTGGCAAAGCAGGCCACACCATAACTACTTATTCCATAAAAACGAAAGTCACTCAGTTAAAAGAAACTGCAATGTTTGTTTTTCTGCACAGAAAATCAGAAAAGATTATGGATTCTTTTGATTTATATTGATTGCATCTCATAAACTGAGATGCAATCAATATACTAAATGCAATCAATTTATTATTTTTGAGAAAAGAATGAAGAGACTGCTCCCAACCCAACTCTTCCAGGAAATAAACAGGCCATTAGGATTTGAAAAAAGTTGTCATCCCATGTTCAGAGAATGACTTGCGTCAGCCACTCAGACTGTTTTCTAACAGTTCATCCACAGGAAAAAAAAGAAAAGAAAAACAAGACAGAAATGATAAATTTAATTTAAAGAAGACAAAAAAAACCCTAATGACCCAATGTTCTAGTAAGCCGGAGGAGAGAGAGAGAAGCAGTGAGAGTTTATATAGCTTTACTTCTTCTATTAACCTGCTGCCATGACAATGGAATCGTACAATATTTCATTTGAATTCTTGCTTAGAGTGAGTGTACGTTCGCAGAGCGTCGCTGTAGTCCTGCCCCCGTATACAGCCCAGTCCACCTCCCACACTGCAAGTGTTACATGCCTCGGGGACAAATCCTAAGAAGCATGTTCAAATAATCTACAGGGACACATTGTGCACCCCTCCAAACTCTCTACCTTCCAGTGTCTCTCTCAGGAATGGCAGAACCGGGTTTTTTCTGGCTGTCACTCTTTAGTAGCATGAAAATCTTTAGCAAAAAAAGAAAAGAAGAGGTCCTAATCTGAAGAAAATAATATTTGGTTTTATGGTCTCTTTTTTTCCCCCCTCACACTTCATTTCTTTGTTTTGATTTCCAACAAATTTGCCTTAATATAAAATGTTATTTTCAGCTGATTACTGGTTAACCTTTTCCAGCTCACAGTTAGCCTTTGATGTTTGCACTGTATGTACCTTCCACTGAACGTACACATTGATTTTCTACTCATAAAGTCACTTTTTATGGAACACTGATCACAAAGTGTACTGAAAACGGCTGCTGCCTCTTTGCTGCACTTTACTCAAATAGCAGACTGTGAAGCTGTGAAGGATTTCATGGCTGATGAGCTCAGACTTGATCTTATAATGGGAACATTTTTTGTTCCTTTTTGCCTTTTCCAGTTTTCACATTTAATACTTTGGGCGTAGTATTATTAGTAAAGCAAGATCATAAAATTATTCATCTTCATCTTCTGAACTATATTATGTCTGTGAACCTCTGTGCTGACGACGTGGAACAAACATATTAGTGCACTAAGTAAACAGAATCTGATATTTCCAATTAAAAACATTGTTTGTTTAAGCACTGTGTAATTAATTTAGCTGGCTTCACTTATGCGGCTTAAGTCAAGTTCTGTTTAATGTATTGTACAGTATACGTTTATAATTGCACGAACCATCCAGTGAGAGAGCATTCATTTGAACATTCCTTTTAAAAAGCTCCTATCAATTAAAACTGCGCAGCAACTCAGGAGCTGAAATTGCTTAACGAAGTCATGAAAATAATCGCAGTGTTTGCTGTTGTCATCACTGCTATTATCCATGATTGCTGGATAAGTGGGGCGATACAGTCAAGCAGGAAGGAACAAACACGGCATCTCTGAGTGCTGGCCGTTTCGCTCTCCTGACGTCATCGTGATCCGCGGATCTGGTCGCTTGTTCGCCCACAGAGTGGGTGGTGGCGTGCTGCCGCTCTGCTGTGGTGTTGTAGGCCAATGGTGCCAACCCGCTATCGGTGGAGGTTTTGACTGAATGCCTCCAATTCATCAATCCCAACTAAAAAGTAGCAAAACGTAATAACAAAAGGCTGAAGTATTTTTAAGATGCTTAGGAGGTCCAGAGGGACCGACACAGCTGCCTGCTCCACTGTCCCAAACAGCGGGCCCCACAGGATCTGCATGCCACGCCGTCCATCTCAGGAGGCTAGCCGGAGATTCCAGCCTCTCCACCCTCCCCAGGGGGCCAACCCCCATTGCCCTTCCAAGGTGGCCCACCAGGGCTGGCGGAATAAAAACTATGCAGAATAAAAGAAAACCCCGTCTCCCTGTCTCTGACCACCCTGGGACCGGGCATGCCCAGGCGTGCAACATACGCATTTATACATTTATCCAACCGCATATTTACGCATGCAATTCAGGTTAGCAACCCCCATCGGCAATTTTGTTAAGCGGCCTCACAGCGGGCTCACGGAGGAAACCATTCAACAGTGATTTTTTCCACAAGCAGTCCCAACGACCCTTCCTAATGTTTCATGCCACCTGTTATTGCAATAAAAAACTAAAAAAAAAATTCTAAGAGTTGGTTGTTTTTTTTTGTTCAAATGGATGTCAGAGTTGTAATCAAACGAGGACAGATCACAATTTCTTTCCAAGTGAAGTAATTTTGTTTCTTCTGAAAATGAAATGGCTCCAGGGTCAGATGATGGTAGCCAGGTGCGCCTCCCACAACTGAACCAAACGTCGTTCTCCTGACCAAAATGACACAACTAATTTCCTTACAGCACAACAATGAACATTTAAGTGGGGCATGGTGACGAACATCGGAAAAAACGCTCAGGCGCCAGTCAAAAGTTCTGAATATGATTATCTTACCGTGTCGGGTTTTCAGCCCTTTTAAGAACTTAGTGCTGATGAAAGGGCTTCAGTGCCTTCCTTTGAACTACTTTTTAGAGTAAGATCAACTCCATTTGTTTCATAAAACAATATCCTAGGAGTGTAACTGCAGAGAATCAATTCTGTGCGGAATCACCAGACCAACATCGCTCACTTTATTTTTCACGTGCAATATTTCGAAGTTTTATTTCACTCATTCATTCTGATCCAAAAGAACAAAGATTGCTACTCAAACCACTCCATTAGGGCTCAGATACAGCCAGTCTTCATAATGTCTACATCAAAAGCACATTCATGCAACACTTTTTTTTAAGTCAAAACTGACATCTAAATCAGAAAGCATCCGAAAATCAGACAGCTTTGGAGTGTGACAATCCATCTGCTGTCAAGAAATGATGCATGCACAGAAAGCTAACAAGTTCCTTTTCCTGGGGACTTCTCCAACCGACACTTAGTACATCAACTCTCCGCTTATAATAATAACATGGAATTGTCAAGAGTCCTCAACACTGTTTATTTATCCCCAGAAACTGAGGAATTTCTTATAACTCACACTGCGTGGAGAAAAAAAAAAGTTTTAATATCAAAAACACCAGTTCTCAAAAAGTCATTGATGAGAGGGAAAGGTTTAACAAGACGGCGCTAAATGAGTTACAGCGCGGCGCTTTGCGGCAGGCACTTTTCGGCGGCATGCCTGAGAGAATAAGCCTCCTTTTTCAAGTCTAAGTACGGGACTCAAACTCCGAGCCCCTTTTCTTTAACAGATATCTGTCAGTGAAATTTCTGT
>JAOYSI010004363.1:0-14374 GCA_025775065.1 Hiodon alosoides
GGCGGGGGGGCGCGGGGGGGGGTAGGGGGGTTGACTCGGACTAGTCTGAACAACAGCGTAGACCTTGCGGTTAAGGGCCGGTAACCAGGGTGTTGCTGGTTCAAATACCGCTGCTGCTTTTGAATGAGGCTCATTATCATCGCCCGCCATTTCACGCTAAATGCATTAATAAGAAAACATACTGTGGAAACAGGCGAGGGATCTTTGCTCCATTTTTGCCCCTTGCCTGAAGCTGACTTTTGCAGGCAGTAAACCGACACATGGGTGATGTACAGTTGATAGAAGGTGATATCATTGCGGACGTTGCATTCACACATTCTCCAACAAACCTCTCTTCTACCTTCTCAGGAAGAGGATGTTGGTTTACTGAATCTCACCAGCGCTGTATTATGGATTGAACTTGCAGTTCGTACAGCGTTTGCCATAAGCACCATGAATTTAACCAATGGCGGGGTTTTGCACTTTTAATTGACATCTGGCAGGTTACCATGCATTCCGTCAGCTCTCATCCTCAACACCTTCGTCGCGTTCCATAGCCACCCGAAGACGAAGGGCGACGCGCGACCCCACCCCCGGTTAAGAAACTGACACGAACCAGAGGGTATTTATTAAACAAAAGCAGCATGCCGTGAGAACAGCATGGGCGACTGTCACTGTCAGGCCAGGCCCTCAGAGTTCACGTTCATCCGCGGATCCACGCTCTTCGCAGCGAAGCGCGTCTGCGGTTGCCTGAGTGTGAATTACGAAGTCCTTCACATTGAGCAGCTCCAAGCCATGCCGCAACTCGGCTGAGAATTAACTTTTAAATAACTCTCCCACAGGGCGACTGATTGAGCTGATTCAGTATAGATTTTGAGAAGTGCATTATAAGATTCCAGCACTAATCTGGCTTCTCCCATAAGACTATTTCCTCAAGGGAAGCCAGGGCTAAGGGCACGTAGGCTTATGCAGACAGGAAAACTCGCTCATGTCAAATAACGGGGAAAAAAACACTTGAGGATATAATTTTTGGCAAATATGCATGAAAATAATGATAAATGTTTTAAAATATACATATTCCAACATCAACTTATCTGACGGACGGCAGACACAACCAGTTTGCATCGCCCAGCCTATATCAAATAGTATTTCATACCAAGTGTACTGACAACGAGCAGTTTCCAACAAATAAACGTGATCATGTCAGGTAACAGTGACCGGAGGTGGGTTGACAGGCTGCGGGGAAATAAATGACAGGTTGCTGAATCACAAAGTTATTTAAATCAGCTCAAAGTACTTTTCTTAACAGCACGGAGCGAAGCGCAATGCTTCCTTAAGAATATTCATGAAAAAGAAAACAATTAGCAAAATAACGATGGCGCGGACATCAAAAAGCAATCGCAGAGATCTTAGCAAACTTCCCGCTTTTTTCTCCGTACACCAGGGTGTTTAATGTGTGACAAGAGCTGCTGTCGGGGAAGTTCACAAACGATGTTGAAATAATTTCCTTTGGTCTCATTACTTCTGAAGAGAGATTCACTTTACCTCCTAGGGCATCGCTAACGGAGGCGCCGTCTACAAAGCGAGGCCAGGCAGGAAGCGCTAAAGCAGGTGAACTGGGACCACTTCCACTCCAGACGTGCCTTTAATTGGTAGCGTAATTATAATATTGTCGGAATAATGCATGGGGCCCGCTTTGCCCGTTTGAGAAGAGGGAGAGGAGTAACTTTTGCGATTTACTTTCAGATCCTCCCATTAGCTGGGGAACACCGAGCACGTAGAAACGCTAACTTGCAATGCAGGCAGCGACGCATAGACACGTATGCCAACTGATGCCTGTCACTGGAGGGCGATGTCTCACGTGGTCTAATCCAACTTGTTTAGGTCAGCATTGTTCCTGCGTTGCAATTTTACAAAGCAGGTTCATTATACGTTTGTATAATGACCGAAAGCCTCGTAATAAGTAACACAGACGGACCCTAAACGACACAAAGCTATACAAATTCTGGTTAGATAGGCAACCACAGAATACTGATACAGAGAAACGGGGCTTCATTGTGAAAGGAAAATTTCTAAGAAGAACCAATCCCTTACAAATCAATTGCATGCATACATAAACTTAAATTAAAACCATGGCTGGTGAGAAAAAGATCGACCCAATGTTAAGTATCATCCTTTGTGTTAAATGCGGATGTCAGATTAGAATGCGAGTAGTACAGAAACAACTTCCGATTGTTTCTGCAAAACAAAACACGCGCACCTCAGTAAGAAGACTCTGTTGACGTTTGAGTTTTTGGGGGAAGGAAACAAGATGAGCAACGTCCCTTATCTGGCACTTTCTTTGTTTACATCACGTTTCACTTTCTCTTGTCGTCACGTTACTTTCTGTTCGCGTCAGGTTACTTTCTGTTATCATCATGTTACTTTCTTTTTACATAACGTTACTTTCTGTTCACGTCATGTTACTTTTTGTACATATTATTCAGTATATTCAGAGAAAGCTGCCATGGTTGGAATAGTGGAATAGTAGCAGAGCTCAGAGAATTGCCAAAACAGTGGCACCAAACCAGGCCGACTTCTACACAAAGTCAATACTAGGACATTGAGTGACAGCTGGAGTGACAATCCAGATTGTCAATACCGAATCACACCTCGTTGACACACACAAACCTTGTCATTCAGTGCTTTTAGTAATTGTGGTCTCAAGAGTTTTAATTATCTGTAAAGCCATCGATGTTTGCATAATGCTTATTTTGATGGCCCCTATCTACTTATGTGTCATTTTTCTTTTTTCCTTTTTTATACTTGTGTAAAAAAAAAAATCATCTTTCCCCAGATGAAATGGTCATTTTGCCTTAATGAGCTCATTGTTTTTTATAACACTGTAAAATCTGCCGGGTGTCGAGTGCTAGGTGACTGAGGCTGATTGGACGGTTCTGTCAAGCCAATGGAAGGCCGGTGGGGGGGGGGAGGGCAATTACGTGACAATTACGGCAAATTGCTTTCGAAATTCTGCTCAGGTCTTGTTTTGAGTTGTTGTCCTGGTTGATTTGGTTCATTTGTTGTTCTTTGTTTGTAAATCATTTTATTAATATATGCATGTATTTATTTATTTAATAACATTTTGCCTTTAAGCCTCTGTAATTAAACGTACAGTTTATCCTCAAGGAAAGCTCTAGAATGTTCCCCCCGTTGGTGACAAGATCGGGATTGATAACATTCGGTAGGTGTAAGTAGTGGCTACTGAGGAGGTACCAGGAGACACAAGACAGTTGGGATTTTTGTGGGAATTATTGCAGTGCCCTGATTAAATATTCCAAAATTGAAGACCCAATTTGAACATTGATAAAAAGACAATGTTGGCCATCATCATTGGCCTTCCAGGCAAACAAGCCCCAATATAAGAATCATGTAATCAAACTGCAAAAAGGCAACTGCTAAATTATTATAATTTTTTTTTTTTTTTACATGACTTTTGACAATATATTCTTTCCAAGCCTTTTGTTAGGATCTTTAACTTGGCCTGGTGCTTGGTTTTAAATAACTTAAAGCTAATAGGTCATCAGTATCTAAATTATTCATAACCCAAAACTCAATACTATTGGACTGGACTGGTGGGACCCGAAAGCTGAGTTTCAAAACATTGCACCCTTTCAACACATGAAGTTTGTGAGGTGAAAAGGTCAAAATATTTAAGTGTCCTCTGGCAAAAGAGCGCATGAATTATGCACCACCAAGCAAAGGAGAACCTTGGGAGAGTTGCTTTAACTTGTGTGGATTATTGACGTTTATGCGCAATATCTTTTTCCTCAGGTAAAATGAACCCTTTGTATGTGCTAGCTCTCATAGGAGCCCTTGTTGTTCCAGTCTGGATAGCCCTTAGGCAAAAAAAAAGCCTAATTTGCACAGGTCTCTTTAGGGGCAAATTATTACAATAACAGATTTTTTTTAAAACACATAAACCTCACAATACAGACGAAACATAATAATGAGTAGGTCTGCTGATTCCCGCATAAGTTTTGACCAAAAGCTCCCGATAAAGATTTGTTTTTAAATTATTGGTTTGATGCGTTTGCGGGCGTTCTCTTTGACTCTGTGTGTGCCTGTTTAACTTTTCTCTGTCTCTCTGTGTGACTCTCTGTGACTCTCCGTGTCATCGTTCAACGGAAAGAGGGCACAGAAAGAGCCTGACTTCCTGTGACAATCCCAAGGTCAATAAGACTCAGGCATTATTCAGAAAAGTGAGCGTTTGTCTTTTAAGTTGAACGTATTCATGTTAAATATATTTTCTTTAGTGTCTCAGTTGAAATGAGACAACCGTACTGTGTGTGACCTTTACACTGTTTTATTTATTTATTTTTGTTGAATGCAATCTCTTGCTGAACTATTTTTTTTGTGTGTTTTTTTTCCAGACCTCAGTTTTCCTCGAGTGGTAACCTTGAAAAGTTATTTGAGGTGTTTGAATGCAGTGCACTGAAAGTTTGTTCAAGATGACACCTTGAATTCAGGATCAGCCAAGTTCAGGAAAGTTTAGGAAAAGAAAGCATCGATTTCCTTAAACTGTTAACCACCGTGTCGCAATATCCTCCGTCAGTGACGGACAGGGACTAAAAATCGACCCAGAAATTTGATAACACACTGGCCCAAATTCGGGCTATGGGCATTTATTTATTGCAAATAATTGCAATTTCCTGACACCGGACCAGTGGCCCGCAGAATGCATTTAGGGACTGCTCCATGGCCACAGCTTGTCATCTGTCCGTGCAAAAGACAATGGGAACCAATAAATAATTACATAGTTTCATTGTTATTTACCAGACAGGCTTGACAGGGGTAGATTTACATTTACACAGTCAATGAGTGGAAAGTTTAAGTGTTTAATGCAGTTCTCTGTCTCTTTCTAGAACACGTAGCATTTTAAATGTAAATCCCTTCTATGTTTAAGTGGACATACTCTGTTCTATATGTACATTAAGATAGGTCTAACACCAATTACACAGATAAATGCATCAAAAAGGTTATTTCGAGTGTAGTGGATAATTTTTTATATTGAAATGTCCATAAACAGAAAAATGGAATCGTCTAAAAGTAAGGGATATTACTTTGGTTACCAAGTTCATAATCAAAATTTCACTCGTCGGCCTGTTGCCCCGTGTAAGAAGTGTAAAAAGCGCGTCGGCTCCGTGCTCCATCGCAACGGCAGCTCGCTGCTCCGGAGCGTCGTGTTCCAAGTGTCGGCAACTATCAGGATCACCCGGATAAGCTGACTTGTAACACTAGATGTCAGTATTCTCGCTACTAGCAACTGGCAACGCTGCTGTCAGTGTTCAGGAAAAAAAAATGCAGAAAACCGGAGTCTCATTCCAAATTCAAAGTCTCTTCCACGTTCATAAAAAAACACATTGCGCTTGACGCGTTGCCAGTGTCGTATTTCATTTTCAGGATTAAAGATTAATTCGGTTATTTTGATAATTTCAAACCTAATAAGCAGCCAGAAGCCCTTTCATCAAATTCAGACATACTTAGTTTGCAGAATTATGCCTTCTCTTTTAAGTTTTTCCTCCAGTTGCTCTGATTAATCATTAAGTGCCTGAATTCCTACACTTCTGTAGGGTAAGACTGCCCATTTCTTCCACCTGATTTAAATGTATGTTGTTGTTTTTGTTGTTGTTAAGATATTCTACAGATAAACACGTGTAACATGGCAATTCGCTGTATGCATATAATGTTTTGTTGTTGTGGGATAATTATTGTTGTAACACTGTTCGTGAAATATTGAAAGTCCCCCTTTGTATTATAAATACATGGAGACTTAAAAAATAGTAATTCTAAGCAACCTACAGAGAGACTTGGATTTCGTGTAATTTTAAAATTTTATTCGTACTAGTTTGAAATTAATGTATGGTATGTTAACATTCCGAAACCCAACAAGTGCTTCGGATGGAAGAGACGAGCAGCGTTTCGACCTGTGAGTCACGGTCACGATATGGGCGGCGCTAGTTTTGTTTTCGTATCCCCAGTTGATTCAAAAAGAGCCAATAGAAGGAGACGCTAACCCGGAAGAGCAGAGCATCGGAAGAGCGCGCCTGGATTCGAAGTTGAGAAATTGAACCAGGTCGGTTTTAATTACTTAATAACACAATGAATACCAAAGAACTACAGTTATTATGCAAATAACAACCCTAGCTGTGTATATTTATTTAAAAAACCCAAATGTGCAAATACGGAGACTGAGCAGCTAGAATGTACTGACAACGGCATTGTGGCTCAGCTAAAGTTTTATAGCAAGGCAGTTTTTTTTTCGGACACTGCGTTAAACATGCCCTTACAAAACTTATCGGGTGTCTGTAGCTAGCTAATTAACAATGTTACACCTTCCTTGTTAAAGTGATGGCCGCTATGTTTTAATTCGAATGCAAACTTTCGGGATAGGAAGGCCAGGGTTTTTTGTTTTGTTTTTTTAAATGGGGGGAGTAACGAAACGTTTAGAAATTAGACGCTATAAAAAAAAACAACTCAACGGCTGTTAGTAAACTTATCTTTGCAATATATTTTATGACAGATTTCGAGATATCCTGGACCTTGTGGGTGCCTAGCTCCGTATATGGAGATCTGCGACGCCCTAACGTGGTATCTGCATTAGTACAAGACTACTAATTGGGTCTAATATTTAATTAAAGTCATTCATTACAAGAGAGGGGTTAAGGGTAAGTAGTCTCAAATTGACTAGTATAACTGGATTAACTAGTAATGCTCGTGGACGATTTAACAGTTCACAGTGCGTTTCAAAATACAAGAAAAAGCGTTAAAAACTAGTCTCTACTGAACAGACTTTTAAAAGTAAGAAGGACGCTAGCACACTTTATTGAGATCCTATGCGTACACTTGAGAGCACACGAGAAGGCTTTTTGTCGCTGTAGCTACTTCAGTCGGGTGCCTTTGGGACCCGTGCTTGTTTCGGAGCCTGCGAAACGAAGACATGAATGAGCTGTATTTGAGCTTTTGTGGGTGGTTTTGATTCTTAATAAGGAAGTACATTAATGGGTTGTAAAAAAAGTTCAGTTGAGTTAATGAAACTATTTTGAATTTCCCAATGCTAATTTGAATGGTCATACACTAACGTTTCTTGGCAAATGCGGCTTTTCGACAGTACACCAAGCTGACCCCGAAAGGCAGACAAGACCTAAAATGTGTTTCATGCCATCCGATAGTCTCAAGAGGAGCTGCTTTCTGAGCGAGCAGATTTACATAAAGACCGGGGGCTTCGTTTACAGAACATTATTGCGTACGAATTTAATCTTAAACTGTGTTTACGATCAAATCCGTGCTAGGGTTGCGTGATATGCTGTGCGTGAGATTGGGCAGAACTCTTCTCGCATACGATTTGCATTAAAAGGATTGGCATAATGGAAACCATATAAGGGAAACGGAGCGCGTTCATTGGGCGGAGTCGTATAGCTAGTTGGCGTGCCCGCACCATTATGGCCATTTATGATTTATAAATTAAACGCGCACGTGTGTGATTTTTCGCGACTTTTTTTTTTCCACGCCTTTGCACATTTCCCGAGCCAATCGTGCGTTCAATTTTAGTATGAAATCTAAGCAAATTCTATTAACGAGGCCCCAGATGTACTACTTCTGAGCTGATTGCGGAGAAATATACGGCGGCTCGAATCAATAGAGTAGCCCGATTCTGAAAGCGGCTGATCCTTAGGGTTGTGTTCACATCCTATGAAGTAGGCTTCGTGTTTTCACAGGGGCTCGGGCTGCCGATTTCAGGTTATCAACTGAGACAATAACGGCTTCTCCGGCAGCTTGTTGCCCCTTTCTCTACCTTTGTGCCGAAGCCCTTTGAAATGGAAAGAAGTGTTTCATGAAGACAAAGTCGAGAGATGAATAAGTGGCGTACATAATTAAAGCCGAAACGCCGTCTTCCCCAGCTGCCGCTTTGAAGTGGCGCTCGGTGCCAGGAATCAATTAGCAGGGAGATACCGTGCAGCTGGTTTCCTGCGCTGCCTGTTCGCTGCCACCGGCCGGGGAAAAGCCGGCCCCTTGTTTGTGGTGCATCTGTGGACGACACGGACCTGATGTTAAGTTTAACGCTGATGTAAAGGAGCCCCTCCGACTCCCCTGACTAAAGGCTGACCGAACGTCTGAGGTTGTATGACAGAATTATTCCGCCGCGGTCGAGCGGCAGCATGGTTAAATGTGTCAGGCGAGAGGCTGAAACGTTTTGGACGCGCGGCTGATATGGCATGGCCAAAGATGTCTTAGACTCGGATGTCCTGCGTGTGGTTTTTTGAGTTCCCCACTCTACACGCTGAGGGACAAAACCCTGTCTTAAAAATACAGATCAGCGCATTTCTAATAGAAATGTCTCTTCAGGTAGCATGTGCTTTGGGGAAACTTATAGCTTTATTACAGAGCTGTTGGTTTAAATCGTTGTTTGTGCTTATTTTTTTTTAGCTTATGCAAAAGTGAAGCGCTTACAGTATCATGCATAATGTGGCCAGTCTATACAACTATACCACGAGTCAAAGAATAACCACGACCCTCAGGTCCTTGTATACAAACTGACGTGAGTTTGGTTTAATGGCTGGGGTCAAAGGTCTCCCATCCTCTGTGCTGGGTTTCAAAAGTGAGATGAGATGGGGTGAGTTTTAGTCTGGCCTCCTGGTCTGTGATTGGTACAGCTGTGTCCCTTTAGGACAGCCCCCCCTCTCCTGCACTCCCGTGCACGCTCGCACACACACGCGCCCATAACCTAATGCTCATTAAGCCCATCGGTAGCACCAAGCGCTTGGTAATTAATGCTGTGTTATAATGGGTATTTATGCCCCGGGGATCAGCGTGGAGGTAATGCTCCCCGACATGGGCACAGCTGTATGGGCAGAGGGGTTTCCCCCCCCCCCCTGCCTCGGCGACGCTGAGCCCAAACCCCGTTTTCTACCGAAACCCTCGCTCTTCCTACTCGACAACGTCTCTGATATTTCCTTCCTCGCCAGTATTGTTTAAAACAAAAACAAAAAAATCACGTATTCATGTCTGTATATGCATGCAAGATTTGGGCTTGGATTTTCTTCAAGTCTGATTGGACCGTATCTGTCTTTATAACCCAGACAGATGTGTAATGTGTAGACGTGAATCACTGGGCATGTGCTAGGAGCCCCTATAGTGAACTTTTAAGGCTTGTGTTTTATTGGCCTTCTGGTAGATGTAGTTCAACACCTGTTCGCAGCCAGCAGGAACACACTTTTAGATGAATTGCTGCTGATTGGCGGTTTGTTGTCTTCAGAAGGACGGGAAACCCGCCTGAGTCTTACTAGTTTGCGTAGTTTCACTCGCGTTGTCCAGTCATTGGTTATTTGTGAACGGTTCAGATTGGCAGATGGTGGTTAGTAGCCACGCCCACTTCAACAAATGATGGTGGCTTGTTGCGGATTAACACCAGTACGGGGAAGTTCAGCTTTCGGAAATGCTGTTCGGGTCAGGGGGAGACAATTGGCAACAGGAAGTTCTCTTTCAAAGCTAAGTTAGTGGTTCTGTGAATTGTAATATAGTTTACCTTTGGCATAAAGGGTTTCTCTCCGATTTTTGAAATTCCTGTAGTCCGTCATCAAGCGTCTTGACTACCTATTTCTGGATTAGGATAACCAGCAGGACGTTGCCTTGAATGAAGTACGTGGTTCCAACAAAAAAAAATGCATTCCACAACTGTTATGGCAACAGAACATGTGGGTGATTCTGAAATGGTTTTCCGGGGAAACGGTAGTCACGAAGATGGTGGTTTCCGTTTAATGCGGTAGACAATTTTTTTGTTTTTTTGATGAGACAGCGTTTAAAGCATGCTTTGGTTGAATTGGTCTGGGTTTGTTCCTTTTAGCGGGGAAGGAGAGTTCCTCCACATTGCTGGCATTGATCAGGCGGGCTTGTTTACAGCCTTCTGGCAGGCCACTGACGCACCAGCCTCTAGGGACTCGGGGGTTAATTGCTGTTAAGGTGATGGCGGAGGAACACGCCCCAGCCGCCCGTCCGCTGTGTTCCAGTTGACGCTAACGAGGGAGTACAGGGGATGGCCCGGTACCGGGGGGGGGGTGTGTGTGCTGGAGGCGTGTGGATCCAAACGGAACCGGCGTGTGATGTGAAAATGTAGTACTTGATGATCGGAATATTCTATGTGGTGTGGGCCTATTTCTCCGCATAACGGCAAGCCTGTCTCTCCTCTCTGTGGGTCACCCAGCTAAGAATGGCTAAAATTTTCAGGGAAATCATGTGTTGTTATTTCTTTACGGCCAGCTTGAGCGTGCCGTACCGCAAGGTGAGGCCTTGTTAAAGGTCTCTCTCTCTAACCCCGTTAGTTCTGGCCCAAGGTAGGTTGTGGAGGACTTGTCTCTGGCCTTTTCAGCCAGGTGATGGCGCCCTCGAGTCTGCAGAACAGACACCAGGCGCCCGAGGACCGGCTTCCCTGCTATTAATTGAAGCGCGGAGAGGCGTGGTGGCAATTAGGAATGATAAAGAGCCCACTATGTCACCCGTTAGTGTCTTCGGCCTCGACTCCTCCCTCTTCGCAGTGCCAGGATGTTCAGACTGCCTCCACCCTCTCTAAACCTGACCGAGCAGACCGCCACTGCTGACGCAAGTTGTGGAGTAGCTACGGTTGTGCGTAACTTCAGCTGAATATCGCCTTTGTTTCATTGTCCTTTTGCAGTTCGGATTTGAGCTGGACGGTAATGGTGACCCTTCACTGGGCCTGCATGTGTGTTGACTGTGTCATTTTCCTCAGTATGGGCATAAAGGATTCTGGGGCACAGGAATTAAAGTGAAGCAACGTGTCCGAATCTAGGGGGGGGTGCGGAACGCGTCCCATTTTACTGACCAGTCAGGAAGTCAAACGGACGCGGAAGATTTGCCTCAGCGTTTAGCGGGTGGCTTAACTAGCGACCCGGTCCTGATGTGAAGAGTCCTCGGGGCGACGCGGATGTCTGCACGTGGGCCGCCCTTGAATGGCCGCGCTGTTTCCTCAGCACTTTTGCACGCACGTTGAATCCCCTCTGCAGTGCGGAATGCAGGATACCGTCTCACCGCGCGCGCTCTCCCACAGTATAGCTCGTTTCCTGTGAAATATACATCTTTAATGCTAGCGTCTCCCTATAGATTTCTTGTCAGCGTACAAACTTCAGTTAGAACTGGCCTGTTATCTTTAATGCGCCTTATACTAGTTGTTTTGGCACGATGTTCTCTGCCTTACAGTCTTGCCTTTGAATTATGTAATTGACTGACTGCAAAATGTGTCTCTCTTTAAAAACGCAGCCCCTGAAGACTTGCTTCACACAACCTCGAGATTCCGTTTGGAAAATCTTTGTCCACCATTTTAAAGTTTTTTGGAAGTTAAATAAAAAAATATATATATATTAGTACCAAAGACACCGCTTCATCCTGGGTTTTATAGTTTCGGGCAGAAGTTGTACAGGCGTCGCCAGTTACGCAGTTTCCCCGCCTGCTGATGTTGTGACCCTTGACCTCTCTCCTCTCCTCCAACCCCGCCCCACCTCCCGTGGTGTTGCGACCCTTGACCTCTCTCCTCTCCACCAACCCCGCCCTACCTCCCGTCGTGTTGTGACCCTTGACCTCTCTCCTCTCCACCAACCCCGCCCCACCTCCCGTGGTGTTGCGACCCTTGACCTCTCTCCTCTCCACCAACCCCGCAGCCATGAGCTTTGCGCCGTCGCCCGTGGAGCCTGCCAGCAGTGTGGTTCAGCAGAGGGATCGCTGGGAGCTGAAGAGAGCCTGCATCGGCCGGGAGCTGGTTCAGACCGAGCAGGGTTACTGTCAGCAGCTGGAGCTGGTCACCACGGTCAGTGTGCCCAGACACGGTCCTCGCCCAGACACGGTCCTCGCCCAGACACGGTCCTCGCCCAGCCACGGAGGCTCCCACTAACCAACGCTCGAGACTCAGCCGTTTAAACGTTTATCCGTGTTCCCGTGAGGGTGGAATGGGTCTCGTTGCTGCCATTTTTATGCCGTGCCCACAATAGTGGTCGGTCGTAAGCGTGACCGCGCACAACGTTTTCGGAGGACGCCATTAATGGGATTTTGAAAGCCGGCCGTTTCATTGCATGATCTTCCCCTGTAGTGAGCCTACGTTAAATTAGCGTCGCGGGTGAACGTCGTGGGAAGTAATTGAGATATCAGGGCTGATAAACACTTTCCCGCCCGTTTTCACGCCTTTTCCGCCGTCGCCTCTACATGAGATGTGCGCCGACGCCCAAAAGATTTAATTTCCCCTCTTCTTCTGCTTTCTTCCAGTACTTTGTTGAAATTTTGAAAGCTAAAGGAACCCTGCGGCAGGACATTAGAGAAAGCATCTTCAGCTCAATTAAATCCATTCATTCAGTAAACCAGTGAGTATTCTTTAAATCATTTATAGAATATTTATTCTTCGGTGTGGGTGAGTGGCGGGGAGGGGGGGGGGGCATTAATTGGTGACTTGCATATTAATGAAGTAATGATGAACTTGGAGGTTTCCTGGTTCGTTTTATCTTTGCGAGATAACGAGGGAATCGATGCGTGTGCCAGGTCTGAATTGCGTGGCACAACGCCCCCCCCCACCCCGATTTTGTGTTTAATGAACTCCGCCTCTGCGCTCAAAGAAGGGGCCTTCACGCCCCTCAGACTGGAGGCTAACGCAGTGGCCCGCGTTGCTTCCTGTTGGCCTCAGACGACCATGCTTCCAGGAGTGAACCCTGAAAGGGCCATGCCAGTTCCTGAGCAGATGAGGAGTTTGGAGACGGAGAGCGCCGATTTTTGGGTTTTGGATTTTTAAATTTTGCTTTAAAGCAAACACCCACACCCACGTCAGATTTGGTGGAGTTTACTGCGCCTCTGATTTTAAGGATGTGATCCCCCGTTTCTCTCTCTCTCTCTCTCTCTCTCTCTCGTATCAGTCCAGAAAAAGGTTGACCCTGAGTTGACCAAACCCTAATCGGCATCGGAGGTTAAGAGAGTCAGCGCAGCGCAGTTCAACATCCTGGAAACGGTTCATAAATTCCGCGAGCGGATCGATATTAAAGATTGGGCCTGACCCGTTTTGGATCGGGCCCTGCGCCTGATGTGGACCATTCATTTTCCCGTCTCCTCCTAATTGCAGCTTTTCAGAGGCAGCTGGGTACTGTGCAACCTCATAACGGCAAACGAGATTGCCGAGTGTATCGAGGGGCAATTTGGCACAAATGAGGACTAAATCATGGGCTCCCTGATTGAAAATCATATCTTATTTACAGTTTAAATGATGAATGAGCGCCCCCCACCCCACCGCCTCGCACAAGACTGACAGCTTCTGACAGCCGTGCACCAGAATGAAGACAGAGGAAGGAATTTAAAAGTCGGGTGAATTGAATACCTTGATATTAAGGGGATGGAGGGGCCACGCGTCCCCATTTTTAACCAATCGGCAGGGTTGAGGAGACGTGGCACGATGGCGTCTCGACCAATCGGATTCCAGGAAAAAATGCAACGGAACATCAGTTTTGCAAGATTAAGACATGCGGGAGTCTGTTGTATGGAGATGGTAATTGTTTTGGGGTCCTGCCGATGGGGTCACACATTCTTGTCTCGTTGTGACGGCAAGAGATGCCAAAATTGAAGGATTCAGTCCTGAAGCGATTTGCTGCCCAGTTAATTTTGTTTGCTATCCGGTATGTAGAAGCCAAAGTGGTCTCCTGTGCTCCACAACGGTTCAGACTCTCTCATCCTGGGCTGTTAACCCCTGTTGTTTCACCTTCACTCCCCTTTAAGCATCAATAGATTCAGGATCCCCCCCTCTGGTGACTGGATGTTTTATATGTATTTAAATATTTAGACGATGCGGGGAACAAAGTTTCTAAGTTATCCGGGGGGGAACCGAAGACTCTTATCAGCATTAATCTTCCGTCTCCTGGTCTGCGCTGGAATTAAATTCCGAGATTTTCTTTTTAATTTCCACTAAGTCTTGTTTGCAGTGAGAGATAATGACGCTGCGTTTGGCGCCGAAGCAAACGAGCCAACGCGGCACCCCGCGAAATTTCTCAAGCGTCGCCAGGAAAATAAAACCGTGGCCTCTCGTCAGACGCGCGTGAATTTACAAATTCCTTCCAGAAATGTTGGGTAAATAAGCCAAGTGGCGGAGGCATGGTCCGGGCGCACGGCTTTAATGAGAACCCGTTTTTTTTTTAATACACATTTCATTAAAAAAGGAAGTCTGGTGATTTGAATGCGCCGGTACACCGGCACCATACGTCACCATTACAGCGGTTTGCGGAGTACAGGGACCGGGCGCCGAAACTGATAATTGGGTTGCTGCTCCATAACTACTATAATAAAGAACTTGAAAGTGCTGTCACTTTATCAAGTAAGTAGC
>JAOYSI010004364.1:0-46986 GCA_025775065.1 Hiodon alosoides
AAAAAAACACACCACCAAACAAAACACACACCCCCACCCCCCAAACCCCTCACCTCCCCCCCCCCCCCCCCCCCCCCCCCCCCCCCCCCCCCCCCCCCCCCCCCCACCCTAAGAGGAGAGAAATAATACAAAGAACTGGGGGATTGCCATTGATGAGGAGTGAACTTACAACCAGATTGCACACAAAAGGAAGGTGCAAGACATAAACTAAAAATTATTATGTCAATGAATCAAGGGTTTTTCTGATCGCGTTTCTATCCCCTCATCCCGAATGTTTGTTCCTAGAGATTACACTTCCTATTTACAAACGCCAACAGCTTGTTGTTGTCTTCATTTAGTTTCTCAGCCATGAACAAGTCTGTCCCTCAACCAGCTTAATGTTACGCAATGATCATGACAACGCCTCTTGCCCTGTGGACACGTTGACGTGGATGTAATCAGTCACAGCTGCAGTAAAATGGATGAACGTTCCCCTGACCTGGCAACTTTTTCTTTTGCTTTGCAGATGAACTGAGGAGTATTTAAATGATCCAAGGTTTTTTAAAACATTTTTTAGTCTGTTTCTGTCTTGTGAAACGTGTTTTGAGTTAGTTACAGGAACAGATGCCGTGCATGGAGGGGGCGTCTTTTTCTGAAACCTCAGGTGAGAGGAGTTATGAATAAGGTTCATTGTTTGGGGAGGTGTAACCGACCCGGGCCATCTGTAGCTGGGGCCCTAGTTCAGGAGGAGACAGTGGGGAAAGCACACAGTGAATTGGAGAAGCACTGCCAAGGAGGACAGCCTGGGAAAGATTTTTCCTACCAGAGGGGTACCCTTTCAGCGAAAAATAAAACAACTGTAAAAACCATAGAAGTAAGGCACCCTGGGTCGTCATCCACCAGCAGGTTTGTGTTGAGGAGGTGGGAATCGAAGCTTGAAAGTGGAAATGAACTTTAACCCAGCCAGCGGCAGGAACCGGGCCAAACTGCTGGCCAAACATCCACCAGAGCCGAGATTTCCATGGTCTTTAAAAAACTCCCCAGTACGGTTTGATCTGGGGGGATGGGTGCATCGGCAGGGACCCGCTGCCTGTTTCTTTCCTTTTTCCTGACCCAGCCCTCATTATGGGGCCCTACTACAGTGGATTGGGGGGGGGGGGGGGCGGGCATCTTAAGGTCCTGGTCTAGGGCACAGGAAGCGAGATGAGGAGACTGTTGTACCAGAACTACGTTCCCTCAGCCCTCTGGCTCTCGGGTCCATCACCTCAGATCCTGTTTGATAAGACAAGACTGTCTTATCAACCAAGCCAACCATGCCGGCTATATTTTTGGAATGTGCTGATGTGTGCATAACGTGGGACTAGGGGTGTACTTATGCCCAGTGATCAGCTTTGCTGTCTGTGTGCAATGAAAAGGAGGCCTTAGAAATCATTTTCAATGGTTCCATTCTCAAAAGCGACAAATAGTTATTTGATGGCGGTACAGAAAATTGAAAACATACATTGGTCTCCTCCCAATTGTGTACATCAGTCCAGGGACATCCTAGTTAGAATATGTATAGACTAAGATCTCAATATTCAATATCTACAGAACTGTAAAATCCACTGTTCCTCCCCTAACCAATATACGGGGCATTCCATGTCAGTTAGGGGGAGCTTTGCTGGTCTACAGAACCACGAGTACTGCAGAATCTGAGCGTGCCGATCCAGGAAGAGGTGAAACAGTGTGCATGGCCCCCTGAGGCTCGGGGTGTTTTTTTACAGAGCAGAAAGCATGAAGGAGACAGAAGAGAAGACTTTCCCCCTTGCTGCTTTGGCACTGGGACACTTTGAAGCTACATCTACCAGGTTTTCTTCAACAAAGTGAGAGCAAAACGGAATCAGAGAAAACAGAGCAAACACTCAAGGTATATTATCAAAGACCACCTCCTCTTGGAACCGAAGCGCAACAGATTTCAAACTCTGACTTACATGGTGTATGATTCGCTGGCACCTGTCCTAGCCTCCATGCCGGTGATCCGATTGGCCGAGCATCAGCTAAAGCTGGGCCACAGTCCAACTTCCCCTTCTTTCATAGAGAGGCCTCAACACCAGCCACTCGGACTAGAGCAGAAACGAGTGGAACGGAAGGTAATTGGGTTTTGCTGCATTTTCCTCACATTATCATCAATTATTGCCCTTAACTACAACATTTTGAGCCCTTGAAACAGTATTGGAGGGCAGTTGCTTTTCCCCAGAGAACCATACGAGGCCTGTTTGTCTGAGACTCTGTAACTGTTGCCTAACACCACCCCTTTCTCTGTGTGGAATTGACTACTTTACCCCTGCCCCATCCTAATAAGATGGATAGCAATGCGCAACCTCATTGGAAAATTACTCCTACAGAGCCCTGTCGGGGCCAGACTCTGTTGTTTGAGAGACTCCATCCGGGCTTTGGGCATGTGGTGATGATGGGAGAGCTGCTAGTATGCTAGTAGGCTCCCGGACTGGGGGTGGGACACTAAGAGGTCACTGTATGTTATATCAGATGGGTTCTCAATTGTATGCCGTGCAAGGCATATTCTCTGTTGAGTGTTCTCTGTTCTTTTCTTTAAGAAATTAGAATGCACCTTTTAAGATTCAGGCCAATTAAACGTATTTCTATTTAAACTTATAACTTATTTATTGTATAGCAATCCTTACAAATCAGTATTTTAAAAAGCAGGATATAATCCCAGAGTGGTACAGAGAGTAATGATTTAAGTATAACTTCCATATCTAGGAGCTGCTATGTGTTGAACTGGGTCCGGAATGGTATTTAAGATGATGGCTGCATTCCCCAGTGATGCATGCCCAAGACTCTTCGTTTTAAATGGTTTTGAATAATTACATTTAGTAAGGTTCCATTAAAATAATAATATTCAGGAATTCAATGACCTTTAATCACACTTTAACGTTAGAAATTTTGAATTCTGGGTAATTGCTTTTAAAATAGAATCCAATCTCACAATCCCCTTTAATGGCAGAATGCCTTTACATCCCGTAAACAAGGTGCACTTAAGAGCCGGAGTGGCAAGGGCCTAATGGCTGTTCACTCACTTTCACTCAGGGCTTTGCAAGAGCACCACAACGTGGATGAGCCCCAGGGCCTGTAACAAGGATAAGAGAGTAATTGATAACAACACTTGGCAAAGCGGAGCTACTCTTATTGTGCAGCTTCCTGTTCCTGTATTTAAACAGTGGGTAAAAGCTCCAGAATCTGTCAGTCTCTTCATCAGCTATGTGCACACCAGTGTTGACCTGTACTGTTCTTTAACTGCATGTTGCACTGCAGTACCTGTTTATTTACTGCACCTTAATTTACACACACTCTCATATACACTCACAGGCACACAAATTGCACTCCTAAAGAGTCCTTGCAAAAGAATGCCATTTAGCACAGATTTTTACTTTCCTTAATGCATCAGTCTGGAAACATGCAGAGTAGAATACAAAAAGATTTAACACTTTTTCTCTGTAGTGCATTTCAGAAAGAGAGCAGAGAAAAACGAATGGGGAATTGTTCTGGAGATGGGAGGTCGAGCAGCAGAGGTACGTGGATCCATTGATCTTGGCTGGGAAAACCAGGCTGGCCAGATGCAGTTTTAACTCCAGTGCTGTAACATCCATTAAACTAGAGTAAGCATGTTGCTTTTTGAACAAGAACTGAACAAGGGAATGTGTCTGGTGAGGGCCAGGATGACGGGCCCACGTCGGTCTGTTAGTTGGCACCATCTAGAGCAAAGTAGATGCTCACTGTTGCCACCAAGCCATTACAGAGCATTTCATAGCTTTATCAAATATGCCACAGGCTGCCGCACCAGTGGAGCTGACCTGATGGGGTGGTGGCTTTTTTTCTTTGGAAGAATACAAACCCTTCACTCATTCTGGTTTCCTGGTCAATTGCTCATTTCCTGTCCCTTTTCATGAAGATGAACTCCATGTTTTTTTTTTTTTTCGGTTTCCCGCTGTCAGGGTTTCTGGGGCCCTGTATCTCAACCCCACAGGGGTCAGGGGGGCCTACTTCCTTCCCGGGGAGGGTGGGGTTGGATTGAGGACGCTGTAACGGGCCATAGCGTTTACACAAAACATGGGCGTGTCTGCACTCCCTCTCTCACACATTGGCTTGAACACCACAAAGAAGAGGAAGGATACCTTGCCACTCTGTCATTCTCCCTTCATCTCTGTTTATTTTCCTTGCTTTTTCCAGATTGACTCCTTGGGAGGGTGGGGGAGGGGTTGTATGCTGAGGCAGGAGCTAATGGAAACTTGGGGATGAGCTCGGTATGGCAGTTTGGCAGAGTAAAGTCGCCACACTCCCCTTGAGTTTGTTGATAACCCATAACAACCGAACGAGGCACATTTACAGTAAAAACCTGTTTGATTATTGCTGGAAAGATGCCAACTCCCACTCACAACTAACTAGAGGCTTTTATTTGTTTTCTGGTTTCTTTTTAATCATAGAAAATGTGCTGCTGTCTTTGAGAGGCCGAGAAGTGGGTAATGGCTCCCCACTTATAGTAAACACTGTGCTCTGGCTGGTTGGAAACTGACTGCCTTTACAAGCTCCTGACGCCAGCCTGGCAGGCCGCACCAAGCTCCGCTGACACGTTGTTTTATAAAAAAACATTTTACAATTTTTACAGTTTCCATTACCGCTGTTCTTTTCACAATGGCAAAATTATCCCAATACCCATTTTATTCCCTTTCAAACACAGAACTGTGATTCCTTGTAATTCCCTGAGAGTATTAGGCTCAGAGTCATAGTCTGTCATAGTATCAGATTGTTGCTTAAATTTGACCAATAATGTTTCTTACGTTTACATCAAGAGCAAATAAATAACACGCAATGACACAGTCACTTTTCCTTACTCATGCGTCCTTCCTCCATCCAAAGATAGCTCGTCACAATATCGCAATTAGCAGGTTAGGTTAAAAAAAGACATGGATTCCTCAATTTCCTCATATAAAGCCTATTCAGTCACTTTTATCCCCCTTTTCAGTTTAACATTGCATGACAGGGACACCTTAGACTCAGCTGTGTTCTTACACTTACATCTACGGCAACTCAACTTGAACCAATTTTACTGTTCAAACTCAAGTACAAGCGTACACAAGCACATAACGTGTTAAATGTTTCAGAATTCGTACGTTTTAGCATACAGCTGTGCCAATGTTAAATGCTGATGCATAAGTAAAATCTAATTCTAGACCTAATGCTACAGTGTTACGATTGAACAATCATCTCCTAAGTCTCAGTGCACTCTCCAGAGAGCACACAGCACTAATGCAGTATGACCTGTGTTCTCTGAGCTGTTCGTTAGCATTACCCTGATAACTGTGCTCCGTGTGCACGTGCTGAGGTAACGTTCTACCTTTGGAAGAAAACAAGCACAGCTGGTGAATGGCTGAAGTAAAAGTTAACTAACGTGTCTCTCAGTGAGGACAAGGGGGTCTCCCTCATGCTTTTGCCCGCTCTAGTGTTCTACCTCTGGGTGTAGGGAGTGGTGCAAGTCCGTGAGCAACCGACAAAAGGAGTAAAATAAACACTGTTTTCCTGACCTGGGTCACACGCCAGCAGGCACTGTTTACTCAACAGCCACTTCACTCCCTAGTGATAATAAACATCTCCAGGGCTTCTCTTTGATGGCCAGACACAACTTCTGTAGCAGTTTGTGGACTCTCCCCTCACCTTTAATGTCTGCCTGACAGCCTAAAGCGTGGAGCCTTAGGCCTTCGCGACTGTCAGCCGGCAGCCATGGGCAAACAGACGGCCCGTTGACACAGCCACCGATGAGCATCACGGCTCTTATTGTGAGAATACGCTTTCCGTTCATCACGGAAAAACACTTGGGTTGACAAATGAGGGCTTGGCTCACAAGAGGAAGCTCGCACATGTTTATAAGAATATTTCCTGTTGTGCCCAACAGACAACAGAATACAATTATTTTTACCTCCTGACTTTGCTGGACAGAGAATGATTAGCCCATACTAGGGATAATATTAGCTCAGTGTTCAGTGTGGGGGGAGGGGGGCAGGGACAGGAATACAGCCTGCCGGCTCTACATATTTGACAGAGCTGTGCAGGGGGTGCTGTTTACCAGCCCAGTTCTCAAAGGGAAAGCACCATTGGAAGGTTGCTGTGGCATTTCTCGGTGAGCGGCTCGTGCAGGGTGTTTGTGCATACGTGCGTATGTGCGTGCACGTGGCTGCACTCCTGTGCCTTCTTAGTGACAATGAAAAGCACATAGGAAAGCAGGAGAGCTCTTTTAAGGCCTTGTCTTGGCTTTACATAGAAAGCTGGAATACATCGGTTACCACACTGGAGGAACGGGCCTTATGGTGTGAAATGCCAAGGTATTTCACTAGAGACCCGGTTTCCGTGGGCAAGCGGTGACACAGCACAGATGGAGATTTAAGAATAACAGTGACAGGTCCAGTAGTAATAGCATCGTTGTTGCGATTGATGCGGTGGTGAAAGCAACCCTCTGTGGTGAGCGTTCTTTCACAAAGTGAAAGCGAGAGCAACAGTGAGTCACAATGACCTCAGCTTCAGGATTTTCACATGAAGCAGTTCCTCCTCACGTGAGGGGGGAGGGCACGAGGAATTTTAAACTGCTGGACCACACACTACTCCACGCTTGGCAGGGCCGAGCTCTGTGTGTTCAACACAGCGCTCAGCTGGAGAGGGAGTGTGCTTATGGTTGTTTCCCATTCCTTCGCCTTTGGCCTGAGCCTTTTTCTTATGGTCAAAATTTTGGAATGCTCAACCTAAACATGTGATTGAGGTTGACATCTAACCTCCTGCAACATAATACTGCGTCATTGGAAGGTATGCATGTATCTTTAATCATCTTTACTATATACAAAAATTTGATAGTGAAAAAAGTGAGGAAAATCTACTGTGTTCCTTTGGAAGACATAAGAGCAGGCAAAATCCACCGAAAATATCTGAGAGAGAGAGAGAATGTGCGGTGGAACCTGCTAACCTCTGAGCAGATTGTTATGACACCCTCCTGGGTGATGAGGACGAGTTCTCCCTGATTGTTTTCCAACAGAGGTTCTTCTCTTCCCGATCTTGCACGTGTTAGACTGTTCCAGCTCGGGTTCTCCCTTTGTCGTGTGTCTTTTCTCCTGAGGCTTCATAGGATGGGTGACTTGTGCATCTACGAGATGCAGCGACAGGAGGGATCTGAGTGCAAAGGGAGAAGTTGCTGAACCACGTTGTAGGTAGGTCGTCCCACGACCCTCGGCAGACCACAGGACTTAGCCCCATTAGAGAGGTGACCTTGCAAAAAAACGGGGTACAGTTATGCCATGGTCCCCCTCTTTTTCTCGAGCTCAGCTGGGTTTTACTAGCCCTCGACAGCTCAATAGGAAGAAGATCCCACAAGGGCCTTACATTCAAACACTTCTAATTCATCCAGCAGGGTAAACCAAGTCTACTTAAGGAGGAATTCGGCTCGCGCTTTTAGTTACATATTGTACTGTTACTGCTGTGTCTACTTCTTTCACCTGGCGCGAACTTGCACACACAAACAGATTCACGAATGCACATCAGGTCCCAGATGTGCAGTCCTGGCAGGCATGATACTGTGAGCATGAGCTGCACATCCAGGGCGACAAGGGGTTAAATGGGCGGTGTCATATGGGTTGTTATTAAGTCCAGTTTAAACTCAGTGTTTAACGTCCTTAAATAAAGTAATAAAGTAAATAAAATAAGTAAAATTCCACTCGGAGGGCACTATAATGAGAGTCCAGGTGATTGTTGTACAAAAGCTTACATTTACATGGGGAAAATTTAAAAGAAATCAATCCCTGTTTTCAATTAACATCGCAGACGCCAACCCCCGAACTCAATCAATCATAGCTCCTGGCTTTAGCATCTCATAATGAAGGCTTTAAACTACAACATTGGCCCACTTTAGGTAGCTATTTGGATAGTTACATATACTTAGGAAGAATATATACACTACTTTGTATACAGTCAGATAACAGATGCCTGATATTTGGCGGGACTGAATCACAGCCAACAAATTTTCTGATGTGACGATGAATTCTTCTCTTGTGTTCAGTCAGTTCCCATTACTTTCCAGTTGGGAGCACCGATCCCGACCCAAGGACACGTGGGTAGCACAGGTCCAGCGGAGAGGAGGAGCTGGTGTGTCTGCGGTCCCTGGTCCCTTTCTGACCCCGTGAAACCTCCATAAAGGAAGAAAGTATTCGATACTCCTGTTACAGGAGACCCGCCTTTGGTTCTTGTATAGCCTGGAAGTTCCTAAAGTGACTTTGGTGAATATAGGATGGTGACAGGGGAAAAAAACAAATTTTTAATAAAAACAAAATTAAAACTAAAAGATTGGAACCGCTAGCCTGGGAATTAGTCTGTGTCCGTGTGTGTGAGGAGAAGGAGGAAAGGGAGAAGGGAAAGTAGACTGACGTAGGGAGACACTGGATGGGTGTCTGCATCTTGTCTTTCAGATAAATGCCATCTGCACGGGTCTGACCACAGGCCTAGATGTGGCTTCGGTGTTAGGTCTCAGAATTTGCTGTGCAGGGACGAAAAGGCAATCATAAACACTGTGCATATTTCTCCCTGAATCAAGGCTCTTCTGCAAATATTAACCTGTGGTCAAGTGATTGTCTGCAGTTGATTATTTGGTACTAACATTGATCTAGGACCAATGCAGAGGCGAAAAACAGCTGTCTCTGATGCCTCGTTGTTCTAGGACAGAGTGAGTGACTGAGGAAAAGGCGAAAAACAGCTGCTCCGTGAAGAATTACAGCCAAATTGTGGTGACGTCCTGGGTCAGACTGAACAGCACTGGCCAGCGTGTGCACTCACTGGGCCCATTATGCCTGTAAAAAATTGCTTTATAACAATCCATTTATCGTTGGAACCGCTGCCCTGGCAAGGAATGCGCCCTTGACTCTGCTGTTTGGATAGAGCAATGGAGTGGTAGAAGAACTGGCTATGACTGCTCCAGTAAAGCCGTCCACACAACTGGACCTTAAGGAATTTCCTCCTCCACCAAGAAAGGAGTTGCAACGTGAAAGTTGCAAAGTGAGCGCCTTCATGAAAACGAGTTCATGATTTTCCAGTAAAATCGAAGGGGGTAAATGACCTTTACAGGTTTAGAAACCAGCAGCACTCAACGTGTTTGTGTATATGTGTGTGTTTTTGAATGTGCGTGTGTGTTTCTGTGCGTGTATGTGCCTGTGTGAGAGTGTATGTGTGTGTTAGTGTGTGTCTGTTATTAATGTGAGAGAGTGGGTGTGCACATGTTAGTGTGCACGTGTGTTTGTACGTATGTGTGTGTGTGAGTGTATGGGTAAGTGAAAGCGTACTTTGCTCAGAAATCCTCATTTCTGCTCATAATTCATTTTTGATAGTTTTTACCAATGCAGAAGTGAAATTTGTTGGTATTTTTTTCTGTGTGAGGAATCAAGAAAAAAAGGAACTCTGCTGTCTCTCAATGCTGTTTTTGTGCTTTCTGAACTTTCGGATCTGCCAGGAAGGCCGGGGCACAGGCGTCTTCCTGTCAATTCCAAAAGGCGGAGATTGTCTCTGGTGCTGCGACCCGCAGTAATGTCAAGCATTCGCCGTCCTTGTGGCCCGCCTTCAGCAATCCCCATAAAAGAAAAGGTCAGCTCTCGGACTGCCTACAACTTGCTCTGTACTTCACAAAAAACACGACAAAACCAGCCCCAGGGACTGTTCCACCACAGAAACTAAATGGTTGGGGGGGGGTGCTTAGGGGTTTGTCTTGGCTCTGGTATGCATATTGCCCCCCTCACCCTCCCCCATCTGGTCTTCATTACCCTTACTACTTCATTACAGGGCAGGTAACTCAAGCTGGCCTGTTACTTCCTGCCCTTCCACTCTGACATCATCCATTACTGTCACTGAAGCTAACCTGGCCTTCAAACCCCTCACTCTCATAGCAACTCATATCCCCCAGTGGGTGCTCAACCCTTTGGTCTGGGACAGTCTGTTGTGGGCTGTATTACACTGCTGCCCTACCCTGCAAGTTACATAATTTGTATTGGAGGGAATGTGGAGGGAATTAGGAGCCTGTACATCTGTATGATGTTTGAGCTTGGCTGTGATTGTGCATGTGTCTGGGTTGCAACTCTGTGTCCTGAGTTTGTGAGTTTGTTTGTATGTTTGTGTGCGTGTGTTTATGTGTGGATGCCAGAGGGAGAGCGTTTTTGGCAGGCGGGGTTTACAATGACATACTGTCCCAGGCAGGACCCCCAACCCCGGCTGCAATGACAGGAAAGTGAAGTTAACGAGGTAGTCTTAAATAGCTCTGGAGAGCAGATAACTCAAAATTCGCACAGACTTGTTGCTCATAACACCAGAACTGAAAAGTTCAGTAAGTTAAAAAATATGAACATGCGTTTTTTGTACCAGTGGGCTCTACACTCCTCCTTTCTTTCTCTCTGTTCCTTCTATATCTCTCTTCCCTGCCCTTTTCTCCCGTTCCCACTCTTCCACCCCCTCATCCCCCTAAGAGCAGCCCCGGTTTCCTCTAGCAGTTGACAGCAGATTGCATGGATTTGCTCTTCAGCTGAAGTGGGGGGTGGGGAATGAGGGGCGGAGTCCAGCAGTTTCCACTCATTCAGCTCACAAGCGTTTGGAAAAAGCCTCAAACCATTGCTCAAGACGCATCCTCATAATCTCCCAAGTTTCCCACTGACAAACACAAATATTTAAAGGGCCGGTCATTCATCCAGAAAAAATAAATAAATTCATGTAATAAAAAATGGCTTCCCTATGGAGAAACGTGGTATTTTGTTTTTACAGTAACTCACACATGTATACATTAGCTTTCTATTGTTTTCTCCATCCTCTCCTCGGCCTCTGTCAGAACCCACACCCACACACACATATTCACACACACACATATTCACACACACACACACGCACGCACGCACGCACACACACACTCACAGCGAATGTGCTGTTTCAGTCGCTCGGCCAATAAGGCCATAGTGGGCATGGAATGATGTCGATGTTGAGGGTGGGAAGACAGTGGGCAGGGAATACTGAAACTCAGATATTTTGACTGGTCAGCACTCGGTGGCTGGGGGGCGCTGGTGAGGCTGAAGATCTAACACAACAGATCTTTGTCAGTCACAGAGAGACACTGGGCTCCCAAACAATCTCCCTGAGCCAGCAGACACACACACTCACACACACACTCTCTCACACACACACACACACACACACACGCAGACACACACACTCACACACACACACACTCACACAGACACACACACACACACATGCACAAGCACACTGACACAGAAGAGAAGTAGACAAGATGATTCAGGACAGATGTGCCCTCCCATTCTCATGTGTTGGGACCGTGAACCTAAATCCTGGGATATGAAAACACCAACTGCAATGGCCCTGGTTGACAAAGAGATGTCTTGTGCCACAGTTGCTGGGACTGGCCGGTGCCTTCAAGAAGGAGGCAAAACAGTTTTGTAAAATGTCATCGGGCGGAGTCAAAATGTCAGTCAATAGTGTAGGTCGTCAACTGAGTCAGAAAAACAGAAAAAATCAGAAAATTCCATTTTACTTCACCCACCATTAGACTATTGTAAACACTTTGTAAAAAGTGCATCGAGGTCATTGAACTTTAGGAAAAAAAAGAGTACAGCAAGCATGTAACATTGCACTGCTACAACATTTCAGCAACCTTATGAAACTGTTGAGTTTTATTAATGATATTTCGTTCCTGAATCATGAGGCAACATAAAAATACATTCAGATAAAACTGATTTAGCACAGCCTGTGTGAGTTCCAGGCACCAATCTTCCAAACTGGCCTGGGTAATAAATCATTTCATGTGACAGAGAAAATCTGTCGTGTGGGGCCGTGTAGAGCCGGATATGGCATCGTTAGTCCTTCTCCATTGTCCCATACAAGAAGAAGAGTGATCCCTCCTACTCTCCCCTGTCCCCTGCCAAAAAAGCCCATGAGAAACCAGTATACCCCCAAAACAGCCCCCAATAAGACCTTTTTAAAAATATACACATACCAGCTCAAATTAGCCCTCTTGTTTAACATTATGAAAGCCACTCAAAACGCTGTGAAACAGTGTGTCACATGCCAAAACAAACTTTTTTGGTTTAGTATAGTAGGTTTTCCTACATGTGCTGAATGGAAAGCTAAAGAGGGGGGATTATATTGCGTGGCAGAAAAAATACTTTTACAAGGACCATTTCAAGAGAGCTCAGAATTAATCATTCTTTGTGTACCTTCCCCCAAGTCGTGCTGAAAGCAGTCAGTAAACCAAAAGTCCTTTCAACCTATTATCGATTCATTATTTACATTATTATTCATACGCTACCTGCTGGGATGTTTTTTTTTTGGCTCAGTGATGGCCCTCTGCATTAGTTCATAGACAGCAATGATCTCACTCAGAACCTGGGCCAGTCTGAGTTTGAGAGGATTGGATGCAAGATGTCTTCTATCTACATCCAACGGCTTGTCTTCACACTTGTAGTCGTCCACCTGAATGCTTGCGTGCCCAGCTGTACAGTCCTCAGTCATGGAGTCTACCGACAGCTTCATTACTGTCTCTCTAACACTGCAGCACTCCATAACCAGGTTAGGTGGGTTGGGTTCAGAGCTACAGTCGGGGGGTAGCTGTGCTCGGGGTCGCTCTGGTGACGTGACTTGGGGTGGGTCAAACGCATTCTGACCCATAATTTCTTTAGTGAGAGGTGTCTCAGAGCAAACTTGAAGATGTGACCATGAGGATACTCGTCTGCGTGCCATATATAGTCTTTGGAGCAATGCTGAAACTTGCACAATCTCCCATAGCATAATAACAAACATCTGTGTCATATTTAGAGTCTGGGAGCCTCATGAAGTTGTTATGAATATGGAGTTCATCTTTTCCACACATGTGGGCCACAAACAGCTTGTCTGTGGAAAATTCCCTTTACTACAGCGAGGGCTGAGCAGTTGGTTTACAGTAACAAGCCCCAAGCCAATCACATGCGCCTCTCGGTCCAATACCATAAGAAAGCATGTGACTGATCTCTCTATCTCCCTCCGCATTGCTGCTCACCCAGCACCGTGCCTCTGCACCGCCTCCACCCTGGTTTATGTCCAAGTTTACAACAGATCTACATTACCTCGCTGACTGACAGGACAAAACGGGACCTTCAGAGCCAAACCCCCCTTTGTGACGTCAACAGATTATATTTGGGCAACCGAAACCGTCAATAAATGTCCAGGCTCAGGGGGGAGAAACAGTTGGTTGTAAGACAATGCCAAGGCAGTCAGACAATGCACACTGCATTTTATATAAGCATAAACAATACGTACTTAAACAATGAGAACAGGAAAACGGCAGCTAATTTCCCAGCACATGTCCATCCACACACCTTTCTCCGTGAAAGCTAAAAAAGAAGATAATTTTCAGCGACTGTGAGATGAATGAATGGGCAGCATGTGGCAGTGGCAAACACATACCTCCACCCTCTGATCTGGCACCAGCGTGAGATGGGTGGCATACCAGCGACCCACAGGTCCCCCAGCACAGCTAAAACCGACTGCCATTAAGGGTGAGAAAGAGTGGGGCACTCATTAAAATGTACCCTTCGGACTGAGTCCACCTCCCACTCCTTTCTTTCTGTCTCTGGGATGTGACCCCTCCGTCAATTCCCATGTTTGTTCCCCCGATGCGTGCGCGTTTCCGCAGCACGAGAGAATTCTCCTTTTCTTTTCCTTGGCTCTGACAGAGTTGCGTACAGAAGGAGGGGGGATTTTACTGCTCTATCATAACCCTCTGGCATTTCTTGAAGCTCCTGACAGTAGGGGGTAGTGG
Organism: Hiodon alosoides; assembly: GCA_025775065.1. Taxonomy (NCBI): domain Eukaryota; kingdom Metazoa; phylum Chordata; class Actinopteri; order Hiodontiformes; family Hiodontidae; genus Hiodon; species Hiodon alosoides. The sequence goes on from JAOYSI010004364.1 coordinate 13,850, forward strand.
CCCAGTGCTTCAGCAGAGTGAATTATGGGTGAGAAATGCATGGAAATGGAGTCTGGAAAAATGGAACATGCTTGGCACAGAACCAAACCATGTGTTCCGATGCAGATAAAGTATAAATGTCCTTTCTGTTGGTCAGTCAATGAGTGAAAGGACAAGGAACGCCTTCCCAATACAGGCTCTTTTTATACAGCTGAGTTGTACCCCTGTTTATTCTAGTGTATGATGCAAATTAGGACAGCAGACAATAACTAGCTAAGTGAGGAAGTAATCAAGTAAATCCATCCAAATTATTATATATTATTATTACAGACCAATAAGGTCTACCATTACCTTCAAGCAGGTTATGACAATCACATGTCTCGTGAGGCTTAGTATCAGACACGACACTAATGGACAGCTAGGTGTTCTTGCCCTCCCAGTGGGGCTCAGGCAAGTACTAAATTTACCGGGATTTAACGCTTAAGGTGTTATTAATACTGCTAAATTGCTACGGTAAATCAAACCCACCCAGGGTGTGTCTGGTTGTTAAACATATGGACATGTCTAAGACAGCTTATCTGATATGCTGATGAGCGATGCCCTCTGATCTTTAGAACGTATATTATACATTCCCTGCAGCTGTTTGTGTGGACTCAAGCATGCACGTGTGTTCATGTATAGGAATGCATTTGCTACTGGGACAAGAGAGATCTACTCATTTAGGCCATGAGTTGTATATGACTGTACTGGTGAAAGCTCACAGGGCATTGATATCCAGCAGCTGGCCACAACATGCAAACGCATTCCTCGGTTACTGAACAAACCGAAAAATTGGCCTGAATAGTTCAGCACACAACAAGCTAGAGTCATGCACTGTTAAACCAACTGAGCAGAGCGGAAAAAAGCATCTAACACTCTTGACTGAACCTAATGGTCTGCAACACATAGGCTGATATTTAAAGAAGCAGAGTTGTCCAGGGCAAGTCATATAGGGGAGAGAATGTCCATGCATATGACCAGTGTTAAGGGCTAAAGAGGGTGGAGGAGGAGGGGCCCGTGCCCTACACTCCACCCCCATGTATTCCCTCCCACCCCCACCCCAGTGAATATGCCTCCCTGCAAGCGTAAATAGCAGAGGACAGTCACTACACCTCACAGGAAGGGCAGGGACACTGATTACCCCAAACGGCATCCACTTCTACATCACTCCGCACCTGCCTGTTGGCACATACCTCTCTTGCCGGCCCTGAAGTCCAGGGAGGCCCTTGTTTCCTTGCCGACAGATGTTATGAGTGTGGTTCCCTGGAGTCCGAAACACAGCTGTGCAACATCGTCCAATACCACTTGGCTTAAAACAAAGTTTTAAGAAGGGTTTTAAACTATGGGGCCCCCGCTTCAGTACTGACAGGTCCGGAAGAGCTTCATTAAAAAAACACAGAGGGCTTCCATTGACTGGGGGCCGTCTGTACGGATAGCAGTTGAACAGAAACAGCTGCGAATAGGGTCTCACAGACTCCTCATTGTGAGGATGAAAATGGGTTGGCTAAGACTTGAAAGGAGGAAAACAGAGTTTCCACTCACTATCTTGCAGAAAACCTGAAAATATTTGTCTCATTCCCAAATTTAAACTTGGAAAAAGCTGTTCCACTGACAGCATGGAAGATGGCTGGCTTGAACCACCTCTAGGTCATCGTTCAGGGCTCCTCTGGTCCTCACTCGGGCACTGTCCAGGACGTTGGGTCACACCCTCAGCCAGTAGCCCAGGCGAGGGATCAGAGTTTAACAGCTTCCAGTCTTTCCCCGCATGAAGGAAACAAACTTAGTCTTTGGCTTGGATCACACTTGCTAGTCAATGTAGGCTTAGTTTTAAGGTCTCCAGATTTTAAAAAAGACAAGTGCCTGCATAATAAAAAAACCCATTAAACTTTCTATAAAAGATAATACTTGAACTCAGATTGAGAACAAAGGAACAACTCAAGCTCAATTTCACAAGCACTACAGCCACATGCAGAAAATCTGTTACCCAGCGAGTCAAGGCGAAACCCTTCAAAACTAAATTGTTTATTTCAGGGCTCCAGAGGGTGGGAAACAGAAGAAGAAGATGGTTGTCAAATTCTGGTGGTGAAGAAAGTGAGCTGTCTACACAAAACCAACAAGAATCAAGCAGTCAGCACAAATCAAAATCAATAAATAGGTTTTATATTCCCGACTTCTCTTTCTTTTGTAGAAGTGCTCTGCGCAGGCCTTCCTTCCCCACAGAGTGACTCATACCTTCCACCACTGGCTCGAGTCCAAGAAGAGATTAAAATATGAACCTTCAATACTTCAACAGGCAGAGAGACCAGCCGCACTGAATCAGCTGATCTGCCCTGCAGTTTGTCCAGCACGTCCTGTGAGGGCGCTGTTTTAAAAAAATAAAAAAATTCCCACAGGTGAGTAGTGAAGTGTGTGTACAGATGAACAGCGGAACATTGCCAATTGTTGTAAGCAAGTCACCACCATGTAATTCACGGCACTTTCCTGGAAAACGACAGCTGCTGAAAATATTCGATATATTTCAGTCCAATAAATACTTCTTCATCTTCCCGACAGGAAGTCTCATTGATTGCTGAGTGAGCTTCACTATGAATGGAAAGAGAAAAATAAACAAATGTAAGCATGTTGACAAGGCAGAAGCTAAATGATTCGGGCACACAAACAAGTCATCAATGGGTGATGGAGACCAGACCAGGTTAGTACGGGAGGGCTAAAGATCCGTGTGGCATTCAGGATGCAACATGAGGTAGAGTCAACACCTTGGACCTTGAAGATGTCTTGAACATACTGTTTGAATTCAGTATGCTGACATAGTTTTTTGTTCTCCTAGGAGGACAGCCTGGTGGGATAGAGAGCTGCAGGATGCATGACACGGAGGTAAGAGCATAAACAGACCCATAGTAGATCGATGGTGTTCACAGTGGCTGTGATCATACTGAGAGGAGAAAATGGCTCAGTTGACTGTCCTCCTGCATGACATTTTTTTTCCACAGACTCGTGAACTGGATCATTCAGGTCTGGTCATTTTGTGATTATTTTATGATGCGCTCTTGTATTCAGCACCCTACAGTGCCCTGGCCGCCTATTGTGCACGTTTGTAGATAAAACAAATAAAAAAACTTAGCAGGAGGTTGACAGGGCTCTGACATTCTCCAGATTCCTCATAGGCGTGCAGGGGGGGAAAGTCATTGCAGGGTTGGGGTTGGGGGGGTTGAGACTTTGGACAGCATCAGAGCTCGTCTGGACCGCTGCCGGTGGCATTGTCACGCTCACACTTTTCCCCTTCCGCTGCCTGGTCTGGCCCCACCTCCCCGCGCTCACACAGTGGCTCCGCAGGAATGTGATGACCATGTCCCGACACAAAGCACAGTATTCATGCACCAGCCCACCACTGGAGGTGCCCCTCCCCTAGGCTGCTGCTATTCAACCACCAAAACCTTCCCCCTCCACAACCCCTGGCCCAAATCCGCGCCCCAAAACCAAATAGCATAGGGCAGGGGGCAGTAGGGAATTGCTAGTTTATCTCCGAGTGGAAGGTGTTGGAGGAGCAAAGAGCTCTGATCCTCAGTAGGTGGGACAAGGGGCAGACAAGGCCATTCTGGCCATGCTCCAGGTGAGCATTCAGAGGCTTGGCTCGCCCGGTTCCCGTTGCCCGCCAGATTGTCTCTGCTGATGACCAGCCTCAGGCTGACTCAGCGAGTGCTCTGTGGCGGGCTGACTCACTGCCTGTTGGCTCATCTGACTCTTTCCGGTGGTTTCATGACCCACAGGCAGGCAGGTGTTGTCCGGCTTCTCTGTCCCATTTTCTAAATAGGTCGACAGAAAGAGGTTGTGAATATCGAGGCATTGCGCTTTACCCCAGAATGGGGGACATGTCTCACCCACGCATGATGTTTCACTTAAATAAACATATTCTTCCATTGAGTAAAACAAACAAACTGGAAACAGAGCATGGCATACCTTGGATACCAGCAAGTGCCACCCACAAACCAAAAAATCTCAGTTTGGGGAGCTTGTTAGGCCAGGGCACACTGAATGGGCAATGTGTAAAATATAGATTGCTCATGTGCTCCTATGTCTGTAAAAATACGCAAGCAGATCACGCAAGACACTGTAAAACCTCCAGTTTGACAACAGGCTTGCCTCTGGCTGTGACCTTTATTCATAGACCTCCCGCTGCGCTCCGTTATCAGGTGACGGGGGGGGGGGGGCTGTTTCTTCTTTCGCCCATTACCACTTTCCTCCTAAGGGCCGTGATTTCCTACGTGTGGATCCATGTCCCTGGCCTCAGTGGGAGAGCAGAGCAGAGCAGATTTCACGCTTCAACCACTCCCTGCGCAGTCCCAGGGTGATGGGGACTGCCATGTTCATGAGAATTCCCTCACGCTGGCTGCCAGCAGAAGAGCTGGCTTCATGGCGAGCCAATCAGGGATGACAGCAGCCGGTAGATTACTGTGAGCTTACTTTGCAAAGCCAGGTCTTGACAGTCTAACTGTCAGACCTGTAAAAGCTATTGAAAGCATTTGACATAACGAGGAGAGAGCCTGTTGTCACAGTGTCTAACTCACTTTTCTTCACCTGTTTCTCTCTGCTTTACAGGTTGGTAACCAGAATGGCTGGCAGAGACGGGTGGGGGGAGGGGGCGGGGAACTCTTCCACGTCAGTCACCCAGTCGTCCCATGTTACTGTTGCATCTCCGGCATGCAGAAACCTGACTCCTCTGCTTTCCATCGCCAGGCTCAGGTGTTTGGTTGCATCCACTGCAATTGTTTGGTTTGAAATGGCAGGAAGTATTAGCTCTAGGACCAGACACAAATCCACTCTCGGGCTGCAGTGGTTGAAACTGGCAGAGAGATAGCCTCTGGTTCACCCAGGTTCGGGGAAGTTATAGTTAACGGCCAGCCCTTTGCACACTGTTCCAACAAGATGCCTGTTCTCTGTTTATGTCCAAATTGGTAATCTACACTTAACTGGATTGTGCTGAGTGTCAATGAGCTATTTTGACAGCGCTGTTATGTCATATTCAAGCTGGCACAAAGCCCAAAAAATGAATTTATATTATAAAATAGTATGTTGCTTCCCTAAATCTCACCAAACAATGACATCTAACCACCCATTTGACAACATCAAATTAATTAGCCAAAGTACTCCAACTGGGTATTTATGCAAAGGACAGGTTAAGTGTCTACTGTTCATCTGTGGAGAATAACTGGAAAACTAGCAACAACTGAAATGAGTCCTATGCCATTTCAAAAATAGCAATTTGTCATGTTGCAAGTGCATTGCTTCTTAAACTGGAGAACACTGATCTGCTATTGTGTAATCACCATCCATATGCATATTGCTATTAGAAATTATGCCATCTTTTCTGATACCAAAATTCGCCACCACAAAAACACTAAATCGATCACGCCTCCACCTGCCTAGCTCTATAAATTGTGTGATTATGTAGTGTTTGCGTGGGGTGTTATGATAACAATAATGACAATGATAGCTCCAGTTTTGTATGGGGTTGCACTTCGCTGTCACCTCAGAATAGATTTATTCTATACAGAGCAGACTACTCCTTTGTGTTGACTTGTCTTTTTTTCACTTCATCAGTTTCTCATCAAACATGGCAGAAATCGTGAATCTCTCTGGGGTATAACGTTACAGTGAAATAACTTAAGAGTACCAGTATACTGATCTGGCTTCTAAAACAAAGCGCCTTTACTCTGCTTTAAAAAAAAGCAGAAACTGACAAAGTTTGAATCAGCTCGATCTTTAGCACATAAAACTTGTTTATAAAAACATCCGCATGCGGGCATTTTTTTACCCTTACACCCAAGGACTGTCTTTGATGTATGCTAACCGTTGTTGCTGAAAGACTGTACGGACCATCCAGGTCCAAGACTGTGGCCTTGTTTTTGCTATCTTGACTCAAATGTGGTGCTCGGCATCCAGTGCTCTCACCAGCCTAAAACAAGTTAGTGGTGCGGACCTTTAGTAACTTCTGTAACACATCCAAAGGAGGAGACATGTGGGGCATAACTACAGTCTGTGGTATAGGGTTAGGGTTAGGGTTAGGGTTAGGGCATACCTACAGTATGTGGTGTAGAGTCCCAGCCCAGCACTATACTGGGGGCTACCCAGGACAGGCAGGGAGTATTTATAGCACAGTGAATTCAATGGGTCACACTGAAGAGAGGCATCTGAACATGGCCATGAGAAGCATGCTGGCTGGAGGGTTGCTAGACTCTAATACAGCTAAATAGGGCCCTGTTTATGACTAAAGCTCTGGGGGGGCTGAGATAAACAGAATTTGCAGCCCCCTGACTCCAGAAGCCAGCTCCCATCCAGCGGAGCAACGGACAGTCGCAAAGTAGCGAAACTTGAGCGAGGCATGGAATCGATTGCCATTGTGGCAAAGAATCACAGAAAAAGCTATCTATCGCTGAAGATGCACCGGGCTTGTCTGTCTTTTTGGAGGAGATTAAAGTGAGAACACATTTAATTTAGAGTTATGTGTTTCTATTGAAAGCTTTAGGTGGCTAAAATAGAATAGCCTCTGTTGCTTAGATGTTGTACAAGCTGTTCGGACTGTCCTTTATTGTTCTTCTTATTATGGGAAGTTATATTTATTGGCATTTGAAAAGGTAAACTGCTGAGTGTCAGCTCAAAGAACTGTGTCACAATGACAAATGTAATATAACACTTAAGGAACCTCAGCCAAGTGCAGGGAATAGTACAAAATACATTCAATACATGATGAACATGACTGCAGACAGAATTTATTCCCTGAACAATCACAGAGAAGGCGGGTGCAGCCAGCCGCCATGGGAATGGTTTGCTTTGTGTCCACACAGATAGGTTTCATCACAAACCTCTGCAGCAAACCTACCCCAGACAGGTGGCTTTGTCCTAGCAACTCCCGTAAAGGATCCGCCACCGTGCACGGTAACAGGACACGGCGATTATTATCATGTGTTAAAGTGACTCGTGTGGCCTCTTCCTGCGGCCTAAATGATTCATCAGATAACCTATCTGTTGGAAGATAGTTAATTCAGAATGAGGGCGAACTGATTCAGCGTGACCAAATTTCCCCGGTCTTGAATGAACACTTCAGATTTTACCCCAGGAAAATAAACCTTGCCCCAGTCTAAGCTCTCTTTGTGTCCGCAGGAAACTGAGTTAAGACCACACAGCAGAAGGGTGCTCAGACTGTTGGCAGCGTTTCCTGGGTTCACAAAGAGCAAATTACTCTCCTTCCGCCCCAAACAGTACCACACGACGACGGGTGTTTACACTGGAGTCGGTTCAGCCCCTGCAGCCACCACTCATGGTCAGACTTGGTGCTGCAGGGAGGAGTATTCGCCCAGTGGGGTCCTGAACCTCCCGACAAGTCGCTGCACGCTAACATACTAGGTCTACACAGTCTACACAGTCTAGGTTTCTCCGTGGGCAATAGAGCGTGACCCAGGGTCCAGGCAGGGGGTGGAGAAGACAGATAGGTTGCCATGTCACCCCTACAACACAAGCCACCCAAACAAGTGGCTGGACAATCAACAGCAACACAGGCTTTCTTTTTGGGATGTGCAGAATACAAATGTAACATGAATTTTCAGGCCTTTCTGCTTTTTAATGTAAGGTACTGGTCAGGTGTGCTAACACACCAGTTCATTTATTCTTCAGCGCATGCCAGCGTAAAATCCTCCTTAGTGGAATCCCTGATTAACACTGGCCACTGCCTACCCTAACAAAACCTGTAGCTTCCCTCAAGGGCAACCACTAGCGATCAGAGCCCCAGAAATGGTCTTGACAATGTTTTTTTCCCCAGATCACTCTCGAAGGGAATATTCCCTGGTTTGTTGAAAGTTTTTCATCCATGACAATGTCATGGTTCAAGTTTCTCCCTTTGGCGGAAGGGTGGAGAGGGGGTCTTCTTTAACTCTACAAAACCCTGCGTTGCTGTTCAAATCTGATGTAGCCACACCCCACCAATAGGTCAGGATCAGTATCAAGCATTAAAAAATATAACCCTTCCCTCTGGCCTTCCTTTAGTTTTGTTCAAACCCCATTTCCAGCCCTGGCAACATGAAACTCTCCTGCCAACACATCACTGTCACAGATGGGCCCAGAACACAGATCCAGCTGCACATCGTTCAAACTGGAAATGGAACATGCTGCAGTGTGAGTGGGAGACTCAAAATGACTTCTATTGTGTGAAAAGTTCAACATTTTAAAATCATTTTGAGTCTCCCACTCACACTGCAGCATGTTCCATTTCCAGTTTGAACGATGTGCAGCTGGATCTGTGTTCTGGGCCCATCTGTGACAGTGATGTGTTGGCAGGAGAGTTTCATGTTGCCACGGCTGGAAATGGAGTTTGAACAAAACTAAAGGAAGGCCAGAGAGAAGGGAATACTTTTGTCACAAGTCAGTCATGCGTCAGTGAGGAGAAAGGATACCCTTGAATAAATGCACTTTATGGTATAGTTATCAAATTTGCATTACTAAAAAAGAAATACAAACATCTAAACCCTTTGTTAAAAAAGCATTGCTTTCCATGTTAAATTTCCACACGAGCTGGAATCTCTATTTGTCCTCGAACGATCAACTACTTGGGTGAGAGTGGTTACCAATGACAACTGCCTCTGTGGCAACTAAGTAATTTAGGACAACTATACTTCGAGGAACTCGCCGGGTTTTCGGGGCTGGAATTGGCTCGCATTGTTTCCATCGATCGGTGTCGCTCCCGCATTGGAAAGCATGAATGGTCAGTGCGCCTGTCAATAAATAATGTATGCACGGATATGTTTCTAAATTCTTAAGTCTCTGTGAAGGTACCCACAAAAAGTCTGAGAGGTAAACTTGGCGAGGTAGCCTGAATGTTCTGCCCGAGGAAAGTGGGAGGATATCTGTGTAACCTTGTTTTTCACGTAAGTGTTGTGTTTTATTAACATACGATAACTCAAAGCTAAGATAACTTTCAACGTAAATGATGTACGTTGAAAAATATATATTTGTCGTGATTTGTATAGTCCATTCAGAATGTTTTTTGTCAGTTTGACGCAATACAGTTTAAATAGAAATAATTCTGAAGAAGCACAGAGTTCTTAATTTTGTGTCAGTTATTTCAATGATAATGTTTTTGTCACACTACGCAAATGTTTAATTGTGTTTAATGTTTAATTGTTGAATGTATCGCAAATTGTTTAATTTCCTATTACCGAACTGTACTTTAATATAAATTTATAGAAATTGTGTCCTTTTGGACTTAATTGAATACCTTTCTAAATATTTAGTATTTTATAAGAACAACGATCTCTTTAGAAATCCAGAAACGATTTAAAACAAACAACAAATAAACTTTTACTGGCCAAACTTCGACAGAACTGGGCAATTATTTATCATTGAGCACAAAAGTCCATGAGGTTATAATCACATTTCATCAAACCTATTTCACTAGAACCAGTCCACCCTGATTCTCAAAAAAAGCAAAACAATCCAAACCACTAATTCCTCGCCTTAACTATAATTCTGCATTAGAATCTGCATCCAAACACATGGATATATTCAACTGTGCTCCAACAATTTACTTAAGGTAGCCATTCAAGTTAAGAACTCTCGTTATTTTTTACTTTTTATGACTATATGAATATGACTGTATAGTGAGGTAAGTTATGACCAGTTATATACAAGCTTTTTTCCTGCAGTCTCTGCGTTCAACTGCACAAACACCTCCTTTTCACGAACAGGCATGCTGCTTCCCTGGCAAACAAATTGAGAAGTGGGGCTGTGTCTCTCTTTCATCTTGGAACACAACCTTTACGTTCATTGAGAACAGATGACTTGCACAGTGTGAGGGATGTAGTTGATCCACTCTCATTAAAAGCAAAATTTGCTTAGCAAACAGTTTTATCCAGAGCAACATACAAAGCCCTGCAATTTACTACACAGTTCTTTATCTGTACCAATATAAGTTAAGTGTCAGTCTCACAATAGAGTTAAAAGTCCTGTTGCTTAACCTCTATGTTGCCTCCTGCCTCTTTTAACTTAATCCTCAGGAGACTCTGGGAGTGCCACATGGAGCTGATCGGATCCACCCTGACAGCAACGTACGCCCGCCCCAAAACAAGCAACTTCCTGCCTGCCATCTCTACCATGACGTCTAGTTACCGAGGCCACCATCCAAACTTTGCCCTTAGCCTGAACGCTAGCCAGCCCTGGAGGACCAACTTCTACTACAGGGGAAGTGGCGCCGTGCCCACCCTGGCGTCCATTCAGGGGGGGGCCTCTGAGCTGCTGCGGGCAAAAACTACACTCTACCCATCCAACAGGGCATCGCTCTCCACCCGTTACACTCCTGAGGACTGGCACAAGTCCAACCAGAGGAACTATCGTGAGTCGGAGGCATCCCGGAACAGTGCAGAGCGGCTGAGGTGGGACACAGTTCGCCTCATTCAGGACAAGGAGATGCTGACTCGCCGGACCCAGGAGGACACCAGCAAGAACCTTGGGGAGCGCATCAATGACATTGGCTTCTGGAGGTCAGAGCTCCACCACGAGGTTGAGAACATGGTGGGGGAGATCAATGCTCTAACTGAGGTTAAGAGGCGGCTGGAACGGGCGCTGGCTGAAACCGAGGGACCTTTGCAGGTAATACAGCCAGGAGCAGTGCACAGTGTGTGTGTGTGTGTGTGTGTGTGTGTATGTAGGAGGGTATTTAAAGGGCTAGGAACAAGAAAAGGCATGTAGTGTATTGCAAACTAAATAATAAAGGTATAAAATAAATATTTTTTGGAGTAAAGCACATGTTCAAAAAAAGTGCTACCAATTATGAGATGTTAAATATAAAAATCAGCATTATATAATTTTTCCCTATACATGCGCTGTACTATTGAGAAGGCTTTAACGTATTCCTGCTTCAGTATGAAGCACATTTTAAGGTGCAAAATAGCCCTTCCCACTTAGGTGACACAATCTGGACCAAAGGGGTCTAGATATAATGGCAAGAATGCTACAATGTTCCTCTTGTCAATTCATTTTATCGTCACTCTAGAGCAGAGAATGTCAATGTTGCTGCAGTTCTTATCTCAGTCACAAGCGTACTGTTTGGGTAACCTGGCAACCTCAGTCAAAAAGGGCGAGTGTGGTCAAATTGCTTACCCAGAATGCCTTTTAAAAATGCGCACAGTGTCATGTTGACTTATGTGAAGATCGGGTGACAAGGAGCACTGAAAACTGGGTGGGTTCAGGTGGCAGAATGTTCATTAAACGCCCGCCAGGTAATTAATCCTAGTCGTATACATTTAAACAATAGAAACTTAAAAAGGCCTGGGTCTATAGCACACAAATCTGTGTGTCAATTGTTTTCCATTTTTATTTTATTTCAGATTGCTGATATTTTTATTATCAGATTTATAGATATTTAAGAATGTGTTTAGCCTACTTGCAGATTTAGCCAAAAGCAGTAATATTTAAATTAGAAAAGGATGAAAAAGAGATTAGAAAATGTCTGTTGTCGCATTTTTATTGTGTACAGAGGAAAATTGACATTGTCAGTTGACATTCATTATCACCAACAGGTTGCCCAGGAATGTTTGTATCACAGAGAGAAGAGGATGTCCATTGATTTGGTTCACGACGGTGTAGAAAAAGATCTCATCAAGGTCAGACATGGGCAGATTGTGTAAAATGATACGCTCAAAGCCTGGAGCTGTTGTTGCTTCCCCTTCGGTGTCGTCCAGAGCAAATGATTAGCCCTTTGTGTGTCTTTTCCAGGAGGTGGAGGTGATCAAGTCGTGTCAGGAGAGAATGAGGAGGCATCTTGACAGGGCGATTGCACAGCTCACGTGAGTCACCATAGAAGGTTAACTTTCCACTTGCGCACAGCAAAGTGCAGCTTTAACTATAAAATAAGCCAGCCCCGTGTTTAATTCTCTTTCTTTGCTTTCATTAGGTCAAACAGGGCTGCCCAGCACGAGCTGGAAAGGGACGTTAGTGACAAGGTGACAGCCCATCGCATAGACCAGCGTTGTCACCACCTCAGGAACACATCTGATGGGATCGGCTTCCACAGGGGGATCGACCGGCTAGATCCCTCGTGAGTTCTGGTCTGGCCTCAAATGTTGGGGAACCCTGGGATTGAACACCCTCTTTTTAGCATTATGATTCCTAGTCCCAGTCATCGTGTTTACATTTGGCTATTCACATTTCGGTTTAATAACAATTACAAATAGTTTCTGTGGAGTATACTAAGAGTATAAATAATACAGTCTATGATTTTTTTGGTTGTTCACTTTGGATTCATAGATGCAGTTTCTTTTAAATATTAGTTTATATGTTTCACTGTGTTTTACTCCCGACACATTCAGAATGATCTTTTCCAAATTAGTGTGAATGGATAGTAAAGGGTATATGGCTATGAAGGTTTTAATCTGATCCACCACAGACTCTCCCTGCCAGAGTCATGGTCCAGATTCACTGACGACAACATCCTGCACTCCCAGAGTGAGCGCGTGGCTTCTCACAAGCTCCGGGATGAGATCGAGGTCCTCCTGAGTGCCACCTCCAGCGAGATGTGGACCCAGTTTAATTCAGTCAATGTGGCCTTCACTGGCCGCATTTCTGAGACCACCAATGCCAAGAACAGCCTGCAGACACATCTGGCAAAGGTCCTCTGGGTTGGGGGTGGGTGGTGGGATTTCAATTATCCTGCTTATATAGGTTTATTTACCATTTTTAAATTTTTAAATACAAATTACAAAAATGATGCACACCTTCATTGGACAGTTCACATTTTGATTTAACAGTTAGTTTCTAGATTTGACAATAACAAACCAAGAGGAAAGAGACTGCACCTTGATATATGAAAACATTTTTTTTGCTACCACAATAATAGGATGAGACTGTACTTTAGAAAACATTATTTAATGTGGGTTAGAACATCAACTAATTTATTATAATGGCTATTAATATAACAAACCCAGTTTCCCCCTTTATGTTTGGACTAAAGGTTCTCTCTGTATCAGTGCTGACTACAGCCCAATGTCTCTTTTAAAAAGTACAGTCAAAATATGCTCTTATCCCATTGTCTATTCAGTCTTTTTTTCATTGATAGGAAAGCCTGACAAAAAATCCAATGAACACAAAAGCCAATGAAGTAGTTACAGTTTTAATGCTGCTTTAAATATGGTTACGGTTTAAGCCTTGAATGGTGAGGGAAAGAATATTGCCTCTCATCTGGAAACAAGACTAATTTGGTTTGGGTTTATTTAAGGTTTATTAAGCATGTGAGAATTCAGGGTATGACCCCTCATCTCCAAACTACAACTCACACCCCCCACCCCTCAGATCCCTGCACCATCTTGATTCATTAGCCGTGCACTGTCTTAGTTGACTAAGAGGAGGGGGGTGAGTGGTGGTCTAAATCCAATTCTGAAACCATAATTGAGTAAAAAGGAAAGGCACGCAACTCTCAAACTGAGTTTGCCAGCAAATAGACTGTAGATGTTGCCTCTGGGAAAAAGGTGGCCAGAAATAGATGACTCTTTCAATCCTGCTGCCAACCCTCCCCCTGTTTAACACACAGGCGATACTGAGACCTTGTCTGTGGTTAATTGAGGGACCACAGTTTATAGCAAGTTTAGATGTTGCGTTTACTCTTGACAGCAGCTGTGATGCAAGGCACGCTGTCCCCAATAAATGCCTATCACTAAATCGGTTACGGATGATGACTTTGTGAATGAGATAACATTGAATGTGGTTTGCGGGGCAGCACAGAACTACTTGTATTTTTTCGAGAGTTGCTCACAAGGTTCCATCAGGCCTTGCAAGGTTACAGCCATAGTTCTCATAAGTCAGTGGGCCTGTCTGATTAGTTTGAACTTCCTGAACATTAAGGTTTGGTGGGGGCCATCCTTTGTGGCACAATCTGTAAATTCTCTGTTTCACTAGGTAAAATAATACATTAACTGCCTCTTGGATGGGGAACTTTAGTGTTTTAATCAAGACCATAAACACGCATTACCAGAAACTGTCTAGTGAACATGAAGATATTTGCTCTTTCTTGCGTGGTAGTCATGCTCACTACCCCCATCCCCCGCCTATCAGCCCTCCCTTCCTCACCCTTGCTTTTCCTCCCTCCTTTGCTGTCCAGACCCTTCAGGAGATCTTCCAGACGGAAAAACTTATTGAGGCCCTAAAAAAGGCCATCCAGGACAAGGAGAGCCCACTGAAGGTAGCCCAGACCAGGCTGGAGGAGAGGACACGTAGGCCCAATGTTGAGCTGTGTCGTGACAACCCCCATCATAGGTAGAACCCAAGAAAATGCCATCAGTGTGTCCTCTTCTTTACTAAATCCATTACAATGGTTCACAAATGTACACAAAGTCTACTAACGTTCCTTAAAAGCATTCCAGAATTGATTTTGGTTAATTATACTTTTACACCCTCTCACTCACTCACTTGTAAACACTCACTTTCTCACACACAAATACAAACACACATACACACATACATTCACACACCCACTCGCACACATATACACACTCACACTAACAAACACATAAACACACACACACACACAGACTCATACACTCACTAACTCAAGCTTCCACATTCACTCAATTATTCACTCACTTGCTCACTCATACACTCACTCACTCACTCACTCACTCACCCATGCATCTCATCGCCTGCCAGGCTGGTCAGCGAGGTTAGGAAGATTGAGGACACCATGGGCCAGTTGAGCGAGCGGCTGTTGGAGGCGGAGAATGCCCTCCAGGTGCTGGCCAAGACCAAGGCGGCCCTGGAACACGACCTGTCCGTCAAGGCTAACTCCCTGTTCCTGGACCAGGAGAAGTGCATGGGCCTCCGCAAGACCTTCCCCAGCTCCCCACGCCTGGGCGGGTTCACGTAGTGGAGATGACCCCGGGGGGCTGGGGCTAATCAGAGGCCTGAGGACACACTTCTCTACATTTATTCATTATAGCCATTTTATAAAATTATGGATAGTTTTTTGGAACAGTCTCTTGAAAAAACGAAAATAGCTCATCACACTTGTAATGCCGTCCATAATAAAGGCTTCAAGTTCTTTTTATTAATGGTACAAATCTATAATTGCACAAAAAGTGAAATATTTGATGAGGGAAGGCAGATTTTAATTGGTTAGCCAACCCAAGTATACAACAAGATAGCCATCAAAGAAATCCTTACCATGTAAGACTGGTGAGTTACACCAAAGGAGGTTGCAATGATTACAAAGTCCAATTGGTTACATTTCAAACATATTACTCTTGAATAATTTCAAGACATTGCAGCTAAGATCTTTTTAATAGCAATATCAAGCTCATACTAGACAGCACTGTACAATGCTGTGCGTCAGACTGGAGGCTGCACTGGACCATGCCTGGCCATGTGGCTTTCTTCCTATGGTACCATTTCCCTGTCAATAACGTTTAAACTGATGCAATGTTTGTGCTGGCCTGCAGTTGCAGAACACTGTCATCTCTGATACAGGGTGCTGTATCAATCTCTATTTTCTACTGACAGGAACCGGCTGTCTCGACAGTCTATCCTAACTTTCGCTTTTGGGTGTCAGATGCGGCTGCTGTGGCCACTTTAACAGCAAAGATCGGCAGATCCTCGGGAAATGGGTCTGATTGGTATCATCGTCCAGACCAGAGCAGCATATCTCTGGGAGAAGGCTTACACTCTAGCTGTTGTCCCTTGACATAGCTTGAGATGCAAAAGAAGCCAGGGAGTTTGAGAAGATTACATTTTTAGTTATAATTCTATAATTCTTAGGCCTTCATTCATCATGATAATCATGGTGATGTAATAACACTTACTCTGTGTCATGCACAGTATTTTTATGCATTAGCTCTTTGGATTTATTGTAAAGACCATTGAATGCCCTGTGCCTCTCGTGGCTGTCAACACTTTGTCATTTGGATATCTGTTCATTTGATTCTGACCAGGATATTGAGAGGTGAAACTACAATGGTGGTTATTTTATTATTTATGTTGACATAATTAACCTTCCCTGGTGTGGCCTCCATGTAGCGTTCTTTTTTCTAACTCTGGTATTCTACAACTCTGATTTTAACTTTAACTCTGATTAAAGGTTGGCATGCCAAACCCAAGCCACATGACTAAAGGGTGACATATATGCTCTTAACATTTTATCTCCCCCACCCCTTCAATCATATTTATTCAATCATATATATGTGGATCACTCCTATGATTTTTATTGCCTTTATCTGTTGGCTGTGAAAGCAATGCTGCAATTGGCCTTGACATGCCTGAGGAGGGAGTGATGAAAATGGCTCCTGGGTTACTTATAGCCCTGCACGCCTCTCTCAGCCAGGCCCATATGAACCAACGCTGTGTGGCCAAGTTGTTCATTTTGCTCAAACTAGGTGCCAAAGTCCAGATTCAAGGTCAGCAGTGAGCCTAGATAGTCAAGCACACACCCGGGACAGGCTGCAGTTTTTATGAGTTGGGGTGGCAGGCAATGAGATCTTTCTTGGGGGACCCAAGCAAATGAAGATCTTAAAATTAGTGGGCCCTCCTGGTGGTCACAGCACCCTACACAGAGGTTGCATACATAACTCATTCCAGAAGCCAGCCCTGCCCACACCAATTTCCAACCCCTTTACCCCCACCCCATTCCAAGTGCAACCTCTAGCCCAGCTGAGAAATGTCAGACTTGCTCCACACCAACAGCAGGTACTGAGTTGTCCATAAGAATCTGATAAGAATCTGTGATAAAGAGTCCCCACTTGGCACATGGTATCAGTGTGGGTCAGAGCGGTCAGCAGTCTGGTTCTGGTTGCTCTCAGGCCCAGGAAACGTTTTAAGATTATCTTTGCTCAAGTTAGCTACAGACAAACTCTGAATGGTTATGAAAAACCAAGATTTAGTTCTCATATTTAAAGTTTGTATTTAAAGGTTAAAATGTACTGATCCAGGACCACCTTGAGGGCAACCTTGTGATGTTGCGGAAATACCCAGCTGTATTGTAAGTTGCTCTGTGTAGCACTGAAATAATGAAAACAACAATTAAATAATGTAAACAAATAATAAATAAATGTAATGAAATCGCTTGTAAATAAGTGTGAAACTGTGTGAACTGTCTTATTTCTTTGCTCAGGTTTGTCCTGGCTAATCCCGCCCAATCTGGACACATGCTGAGGTGAGCTTTCTTTGACGAGGTCCCAGCTTGTCTGATATGGTTAACCAATCTGGTCTCATTGTCCATTCTCCTTTTGTTGATGAGTCACCCTGTTCCCAAATAAAAGTCTTTAGGGGAGAGAGGAGGCCAGATCCATAAGCAAATGGCCTCTCTTGCCTGCTGAACAATGACCCTGGGTGCACCCTCTCAATTCAGTTATCCCCTGGTATCACCTGGTATCACTACATGGTAGCACCTTGCCTATTGTTCCTTAAACATACTGTGAAATCCATTTGAAATCCCACCCTGTTTCTCTTGATGTTGGCCTATACGAAAGCCACGTCTGCCTGTCTGCATCAGAGATGCTTCAGTAGACTATGGCACCCTGCTGTAACCATCTCTCCATTCCAGAATGATTTTTATGTTTGTCTGTCTGTAATAAATCCAGATTCAACCTGAAGCTTTCCTCCTAAACTGAGCAAAATACCTTTTTTTCTTCTTCAATACAACCCACACCCAAAGTCACACCCTCCCTGCCTAGCCCTTAACACAGTCCTGGGCCAAGCATTTCAGAGAGACATGCTACACCGGGTTCCCTTTACATCAAGAGACAGAGGCAACCTCTCAACACTCAATAATCACACTTACTGACAGACGGTGGAAACAAAACCAGGGAATTTCTTACCTGGCTCACCATCTATGCATGGAAGACCAGAGCCTGTCCCATCCCCACACTGCAAACAGGATGCAGATAGCTGGTCAGCACTGAGTACATCTAGGGTGAATGATCCCCACAATCCTTGCAAGTCAACAGTTTATTTTTATCAGCAGCGCTCAATATAGATCAGCTGGAATTTGATTTTTTTTTTTTTTTTTGTATTTGGTGTTTTTTGAGACTTCGCTCCAAACAAGCTCAGATGAGGCATAAGGCAACAAGGTCATACTACAATTGTTCAAAAATTCACTGTACCTCATGCAGTCCCTCAGAAAAATTATTTTTTTCAAAATCGAGAGTATCATTCGGTTCCATCCCAGGCTCTCATTAGCGTTGATACTGTGGGAGAATATGGGAAAGTTTAACTGGGCGCCTCCTCAGAGTGTATTCGATAATTTTTCCATTGCAATGCAGTGCACTGGGTCTGAGAAGCACTTTAGGAAGGACTCCTGGCTCTCATCCGCAACAGTAATGGGATGAAATTGTTATAACTCAGACAAATGAGGGAGAGACCACTTTTTGGAAGGTCCAACATTCCCATGTGAGGCACAAATTATGATGATGATCGAGGTGCATTATTGACTTATTGAGGGTTTTTACAATTCAAGAGCAACCTTATGAACTAGCACATTGGAAACAAAGTTGCTTTGTGAAGCGAGGAAAGGGACAGGGCATGTAATGAGTCCCTAATTCCCATGGACTCTGCCCTGCATTTTGTCAAGCTATGCCCGTCCCATTGGGCTCCTTGCTCCTCATAGTTCCTTGCAGCAATAGACCCACTCAACAGGTGTGTTAGAAACAGAGAACTTAGGTCCTCCTCACGTTTCATGTTTTATAACATTGCTTTAAGCAGGAAACTCATTGGTGGATGCAGAGCTAGTAACTGCAGATACTGATAACGCATTGCTGTGCAGTAGAGGGATTGGGGATGGCTATTTCTGCGCGAGAAGCTTTCGAGCACACATCCTAGACGCGCATGCAAGCACATTCAAAAGTACACTGACTTTTACTTTCACTTTCTCACACATACAGACACACACACACACACGCACACACACAGAGCACTGTCATCCCCGGTTTCGTTTCCTGTGTAAAGCCCAGTGTGGTGAGAATCAGAACAGCTTCTCCTTATTGTAAATGTGTATCCATATCCAGTGTACCGAGAGTACTGTATGTGGTGCCCCATGCTCAGGCGTTGTGGACAATGGATAATTTGCTGTATTAAACATGAATGTAATAACCCATAAATGTTATCTCCTACTTATTAATGTTGTTAAAACCACATGAACACAAACCCTTCTTCAATTAAAAAAAAAAAAAGGTTATGCCACCATCTCATTTCTTACCGCTGTCTCAGCATCAGCTCATGTGGGAGTGGCTATTTTACCTCAAACAAACTAGGCGCTACTTAATCACAAGGCACCACGACTCACATTTTCCGAATAAAGTACACATATAAAATGTTGCAAATGGGTTCAAAACATCTTACTGGGGAGGGGGCCCTGAGAGTGACAGTTCATTGACACAGCTAACTCTTTAATCAGGTGGAAATTCTACGCCCATTCCACCATCTCTGTGGTGTAGTGGTGGACAGAAAATAAACCACATTCCTTGAATGGTCCTAGTGAAATGTTAGACCAGGGTCGGGTGGCATTTTGAGAGCCGATCTGCCCCCTTGCTAAGGCACATGGGGTAAATTTAACACTGTTGCGCAGTTGGAATGTCTCTCCAAGCGCATTAGGCTTCCACAAACATTGACATATATGGGGCTGCAGTGTAAGGTTGGACGTGCTATGGCTCCAAGAGCCAGAGTGGAGCAGGACAGTTTTGTTTTTGGTCCGGAGCAAAGCTGGATTTCGGCTTCTCAGAGTTCTCTGAAGCTGAAGCTGAGGTCGTAGAACTCTCCCCTCTCCTCCATTATTAAGTCCTTTGATTTGAAATCTCAGAATCTGCTGGTTTGACTAACAGGAGGATGGTCAGAGGGATGAAGGTACTTAAAAAACAGGGTTAACTGTAATACAATGGGTTCAGTGGAATTGGGATTCATGTGAATGCATGTGTGTTTGGTATGTTGGCCATGCATGCCCTCAACATCTTAGCAAAGTATGACATAAGAACGCTGAGAAAGCTCAAAATACATCCTGACAAACTATCAGTGTTCAACATGGATCCTGCTGATCCTACCATTCGGCTGATCTCCCAGCCCTGCACACCTATATTTAAAGAGTGGTTCTGCCCTCTCAGTTTGGGGCAAAGCAAGTAACTCCTGAACATTTTAGTGTAAAGAAACTATCCCAGTTAAACAGTTAGATTATCAATTAAATATTAAACAGAATTTTTATACTATTCTATTTATAGTCTATACTATTTTGGCCATATACACATATTAACCATATATTTATTTATCATGAATTTATTTTTTATTTTTGCATGATAGAGTGCTTAAACAGATGTTATGATGTTGATCTTGTTAAACAGTTGAACAAAAAATAAATATACAAAATGAAATAAACACAAAATAAATTCAAAAAATAACTTTCTATATTCTTATTTCTTACACTCCAATCCTTTGTCATCCTGTAAAATGTATAGGTCTAGCCAAGCAACACACTAAAATAAAAAAATGTAATAACAGGAATACTAAGTGTGCAGTTGTAAAGGGGTGACTGGAGCATGAGCAGAGGGCATCCGTCACCTCTGGAGTTAACCTGGAGCCGTTCTGGAGTTGGAGCCAGCAAACCCAGAGCATTGCCCACCCAACTGTGATGGCTGACTGGTACTCAAGGCACCTTGATGTGTGCACCTATGTTGGTTATCTCTGTTACAATCGGAGACTACCTGCAAAATATACCGTGAAAAAAAGGCTATGGTGGGAGAAGGGTTGGTATTACTATAATTCCAAGGCAGCCAATGCGCCTGAAATATTTTTTTCATTTATAAAAGTTTCTGCAAACCTTTTGATTGCGTTGCCTTCTATCAAGTCTGTCAAGTCTTATCAATGCATGTTTCAGAATTAAAGTTCTTAACTTTCACTCAGGGCTACCGTATTATTGCAATAGTTTATTTAACACTACCATTGTTTAAAATGAATACGATTTAAAAAAAATTTAACATTATTAAACAGATGCATAAACTTATTGTTCAAGGTCAGACCAGTAAAACTGCATCTTCTTTGTTTCTAAAATACATTCCCATTAACACTAAACACTTAAAATAATGCTGCCACACGAGGTACGTAGGCGGGAGTCTAGTCAGCTCAGCCTGGTCAGGTGACTGAACGCCATCCGAAACCAAACACTCTAAACACATGACTGGCCCTGCATTCCTTCTGTCTGTTTATAAACCCTACCTCTAGGATTCCTGAAGGTGAAATTATACAAGGTTGCTTTGTAGAGGTCAAATCATTAAACTGTCTGCCTTAAGCCACCAGAACCGTTATAATTTAGAATTTTATTTTAATACTTTTTGAAATAAAAATAAAAAAACATTTTATGATAACTCAGTGATACAATAATTTTAATAACTCAGCGATAAGGTAATCGTGGTTTCTAGAATTGAATTTTTCTTTTCTGAATTATAAGACTGATTCTGCACTCTGGAAAGTACTTCCACCGCCTGAGCGATTTGAGGAGCAGAATTAAACTTTTCCTGGACAAATTAAGCCCAGGCCTGCCAACATTGTTGAGTGCTGCATTTGAGTATCAATGACATTTAAAAATGGAGAGCAATTGAGTAGCTACTCATAGTTAACTGATAGCATTATACATCCATGTATGGCAAGGTAACGCTATTAGTAAATGTTCATTGTGGATTCAGTAAGTCAATAATGTAATCTCAGTGCCTCACCGGTTGTTGGTAAACAACTCAGCCTCTTGCCATAGCCTGACTACATCTGCGTGACACAGGTGCTTCCCCTTGTTTCCTGCACCGACCAAGAGGAGTCATGACGACAAGCTGAAGTTTTGGGTCTACAGCGCCTACCAGGTCCATTACTACGTGTGTCTTGCAATCATCTTAATTGTGCTAATACAGTGTCTCTCTTGGGATGTGAACCTGTGAACCTTGGTCGCTTTCCTTGCCCGCTATTTCCATAAGTCTAATTGTATTTATATCTTTTAAACCGTTTTGGATCTTTTAAACTATTCCCCTGAATAAATATCTTACATTGCATACCATAGCACGCCCACCGTAGCCATGATCCAACTTGAAAATAAATAATTTATCAGTTTTACAAGATCAACATTGTACTGTATTTTTATTGCTTCCAGATGTTAGACACCAATGTATATCAATGTCTTGAAATTAGAGTGTAGGACCACCTAGTTAATTGTGTTCTCCAGCTAAACGGCAGCTTCAGTCGCTGCGTCTCTTGTTTTTTCGGAGACCTGCAAATGAAAAACGCTAAGTGAGAGAGTGGGGGCTACCTTGGATATGGTCGTTCTAATTAGTAGCTCACAATCAATAAGACGCAATAATTAAGGACAGAACTACATCTATCGTAATAATTCGTGATTGGCTCATAACATAAATTAAGTTCTTAAAATATGTTTACGACGGCATTTCCCCACGTATGTAGCGTCACAGGATGTATAATTATCTATTAACTGAATTTAAAACACCATTGGGCCCAACATATTTTACTGCTTACAGGCTGATAATAATTCTGTCACCTACAGTTTTACGGAAAAAAATACGTACTGAAGTTCATAAGGAGCAACGAGTTAGGCCCATTAAGCGAACACAAAACCAATATTGGAAGCACACGCTCTCACTTCGAGAGCTGTGATGGGAAGATTCGAACGAACGAAACGAATGGACTTTGGTAAAATATTCGTTCGTCTGACTCCCTACCTAGCATCTACTAAATGTACTAAATGCAGTTTTTTAGTTTAACAAAGAGTTATGATCAGAATCAGGAGTGAAAAGAACCGAATCATCCTACTCAACTGATTCAAAAGAACTCAATCCCTTTAAAGGACCATACTACCCATCACTATTTGAGAGGACCATGACCGCGGCTTGAGGGAAGGCTTCTGGGAATGGGTGGCTGAGGATTTTATTTTTTATTTTTTAAATGCCAAGAGGCAGCTGCTCCTGTCTACCAGTCAGTTATGAGACATGATGTTCAGATGACCGCTGCTGGTGCAAGACATCGCTAGGAGAGTATAACGTCTTAATTAAGATATTCGTTTATAACCAGAATATTGTGAGCTCAAGAGAAACCTTGCTGTCGTACCCCTAATAAAGGTACTTAATCTTAACTTCTTTACTAAACGACCAACTGTGTAAAACGGTAAACAATGCAAGTAGCAGCGCGTATAACCGCGTGTTTGCTTTTGAGCTAAAAATACATGACGTGCAAAAAATATCCCAGAGGAACGCAATTCAGCTATGAAAAATATGAATAAATTTAATTGAATTTCAACTAATACCAGTTCCAATGCGCATTCGATATCAACCATAACCGTTGTTGTGTAGTTTATTGTATTATCTAACTTTTATTACGTTTATAAACGTCTAAACTTGATAACATAATCTTATAGAAGATGTGAAGGTTTTTGGATTTTAGGGAGGGGTAAAATCTAAATAATTATTTAATTTATAACATCATGGTATTTTTTCAGTGCCTTTATTAGGCATATTTCGTAAAACGCGTGCGGGTCGGCGTTGTATTTGTTGGACGGCATTCTGGGCATACCACGGGGCCTCCCAAGGGTTACTCACTGGGCATTCCCTTCCTTACAGTCACACACGCGCGAACTGGCGGGAAGAGATCCCCCACACCCACAAATGTAAATGTACTGCGTTCCCAGGACAACTGGAGCACGGATAACAGTAAAGACTGAAGTAACGGTTAAGGGTTAGCGCAAGTTTAATTATTCTGATCATACGATAAAAGTTTTGAATACGATAGCCAACTTAAACTCCACTATACGTATAACGACGACGACGACGACAACAACAACAACAACAACAACAATAATAATAATAATAACCGATACTCCACTCCAACATTAAAATACAGCAAACATTGTTATTATGGACTAGATTCAGAATGTATTAATAATATAAACACAAATAAACGTAGAATTGTTGCATTCATGAAAAATGCATGCAGAGCTATAGATACACAATCAAAAATTATAATAAAAAGGTTAAATGATCAACTCTAAATGGACTGGTTTTGCTGTGTTTTGTCTCCATGAGAACCAAACAACGGTCTTAACTCATATAAACGCTTTGCGTGAGTAAAGTGCAAGTAGTTTTCCTGGACAATTACTCATCGCCCCATGTTTTGTGGACATATTGGGAGCCGAGCTGTCAGAGTAGGGCGCACCCGAACGTAACGACGTACGCAGGGCGTTGGTTCCATAATGAGACTCTTTATAACTGCGGCACTAACTCTAGGATCAATCTAGCCAGAGAACTCGAGGCACAGGGACTATCATCGGACTTTTCAGAAAGGGTTGCTTGGGCATTTTTCTCCTGCTTTTTTCTTATTTGGTGGATTTGTTTTCGCAAATTGAGTAAGTTGGAAAAACAATCCGCTTCATAATTTATTTCCATTTGACTAAAAATGCATTAATTCCGTGATTTCGACAGAGTGTAACTTTATTTTTTGAACGCTGTAATGTAATTGACTATATATTGTTGTATATGCAATATGACTGAGAAATGCTTAAATTCTCAGAGATAAGTAATGAAGAACTGGAAAAAATTCGTGCTCGATTTAACGAAAATATTTTTATGCATCGTCGTGCTGCAGTTGGTTTTATTTAAAACAACCATGCTTTTAAAATTAATTCCTATTAATTATTTTTTTTGAAGCAACTGTATACACGTGCGAAGAACTTGTGTCCACTGTCAGGCTTATTATTAGTGTATTTTTTAGTAGAGGCAATTCAATAAATACATTATCGCTTTATTCAATTACAGCAGAACGCTCGCGGGAAAGTTTTTTAGGAATATTGCTGGACTGGTTGAATAGCCACATTGTAGCCGAGTAACGGTTCGTGTGGTGCTGACAACAGCCAAGTTATGGACGGTCATCCGTTTATTTTGTTTGGAAAGATTTGCTTTTAGTTAGACGCACACATACGAAAACCTGAGTGCAATTTTAATAGCCATGACTATTAAAAGTAGTTTTTCTTCTTTCTTCAGGAAATGAAACTGAACGATGCGATTAATAACATAGTTGTGTTAAAATGTCATAGTTTTGTTTAGCAAAATGCTTCACAGCATATCGGATTATTCGAATTCAGAACGACTATGTTTATTTTAGTATTAGGTTTACGAAGCAGAATTAATCCAAGCACAAGTTAATGTGAGTTGAAATAATAACTTCAGACCTTCAAGTTCCTAATTTAAACCGATGAAAACATTTCTCGGTTTAGGTAAACTTCGTAAAGGGCGCTTTCCCGTGGCGAAAGGGGATATTGCACGAGTCGAGAGACACACCCATGCTGTCGCACTTATCTTAGAAGCCGAATATGGTTATCTGTACGTGTGCAAGCTGACTCCGTACTAAATTTCTTTATTTATTTGACGTTTTTAGTCCTACGTGAAACATGCTGCTCCTTCTACTTGGAATCATCCTTCTGCATATTGCAGCCCTGGTTCTCCTGTTTGTGTCGACTATTGTCAGTGTGAGTAGTTTTTCTTGCTTATTTCTCCATTCAGTTTTATTAAGTGCATACTTTAAAGTTATTGAATGTTTATTTTCTTGAAATTGATGCCATAATGTCCCTGTAGCACAGAATTTTTAAAGACAGTTCAACAGCTTGTTCCCAAATCCTTCTAAACAGCCCTTTCATGCAATTTGCAGATATTTATCTTTTTCTGTAGTATTAATCATTAGAATTATTAATAGTGTTTATTTTATTTTAATTTTACAATTTAAATTATTGTACAGAATAAGAGCTTGTCTTTGAGGTTGTTGGTTCATCTGACTATGGTTCTGTAGGCGTGGACTGTAGGGCCGACCAGCAGCTCACACCTGTGGACAAATTGCTCAAAAGCCAACGGAGGCTACCACTGCGACCCCGCCTACGTCGGAGGTGAGTACTTCCCGACGAATGCTGCCAAAATCTGTTCCTTGTTCCTTAGCACCGTATGGGTTTCCAGATATGTTACCGTGTGGATTATCTGCACATCAGGGTCTTCTGTAGTCTCCCTTACAGGCTCTCGAAGCACAGCAGCTACCTGAGTCCTCAACAGTGGTCTTGTCAGCACAGTGCTCTGACTCAGTACTGCCATCTAGCGGAGAGGTTGTGAAACTGCTGCTCTAGGACATTTAGAACGACTGCCCCCCCACCATCACTCTGGGACTCCTCTCTGTATGGTGCCGTGTGTGTGGGTGGGGCAAAAGGGTATTTCAAGTATGTGTATGCATCAGTGCTGGCTATGTGAGAGTGATGGCAGCTGGAGTGTAATTATAACAAGATCTCTGTTCGCTAGACACTTACACTATATCAAGTGGATCATGTGAGTCAGGAATAATTTGAATACTGTAAATCTGTGTAATAGGAATCTGTATATCAACTGCAAATCAGAACAACAAAACTGGAGCTGCACACTTTTAATCTTTTTGCATGTGGCATAAGTCTCTCACGTAGTCCAATTCAGGCGTCTGTTTGGTCTTAAGGATCCTTGCCAACCCAAACATTTGTTAGATGTGTCAAGGCCAGTGATGAGAACATAGCACCCCTTTTCAACATTATGGCTTTTGTAATGTGTGTGAGCAGCCAGTGGAGTTTCCAACCTGGTGACAGAAGTACTGTGGAAAGAAGCAGTAATGCTTGAAGTGGTAAATCATGGACTGAACAAATGTTTGTTAAATCAAGCATGCATACAGCATACAGTCGCTCTGTCAGGGTGGGGATGACTTCCCCAGAATCACTGCAATGCCCAAAGAAAAACATTCAAAATCAGCAGCGGATGTCCCCTCTCCTACCTGTTAACCCCCCCCCCCCCCCCCCCAAATAGTCGGGGCGTGGCAGGAGGGAAACGATTGGTCCAGTTTTTAGGTTGGATCTTTTGATCTTTCACTTGACACTGGCAAAAATATCGGTCACACCCAGTGGTACCAGTCTCAAACAGGAAGGAAGGGACAAATCATTTATTTAACCCAGAACATTGTGGCTGGAGATTTTATTTTTTTTGGAACTGGCATGTGCAACTCTTGGCTGACTTCAGTCTTTCTGTTTGTGAAGCCTAGAGGTCACCCACCTGGAATCTCGTATGATGGTTTTTTATACATTTAGTTTTCTGTTATTTAACAATAAAGGCAACATGTCATTTTTAAAAAGTGCAGCTGCTCTTCCATTCCCGATAGGGATACGTAGAACTAGCTGGTCTGTAAGTATGCTGAACAATGGCATTTGTATTAGTAGTTAGTATAAATGGTCCTCACCTCGCTGTCGGTTATTGAGAAGAGTTTATTTCTCCGTCTTTTTCTCTACCCTTTGTGATGTAGAGAATCACTGTTACGTGTCGTGTCGGGATCGATCTGCTGCTCGACTAGGTCAGTACGACCGATGTCCTCCTACCTGAATATGGAAGAGAGAAGCCCTTCAAGACAGGAACTAAGTGTTGTCGCTTGGCACACATCCCCTGACTGGGATTCGAATCCAGGATCATTAACCGCTGCACACAACCTCTCGATGAAGAGAAATGATTCCTACCTCTGGCAACCAATCAAACTCTTGTCTCGACTCTCGTCCTGCGCAGCAACAGAGATGGGGGAGAAATCTGAGCAGGCCCAAATGCGCCTTTGGAGAAACTCTCTTTTTAATGGGGACCTCAGACACATGCTAACCAATCCGCCAAGATGGAAAAGTGACACGCAGTTATGAGCAGATGTTGAAATGGGACAGTGTAACTATGAAGCCACTGTACGAATAATGTTAACAGAGAAGTGTAAAGATGTTAATGCTAAAACGTGTTTATTGTAGTTGGAATCCCAAATAACAACAAAGTTATAAGTCCCAAATCATAACAAAATTCTCTAGGCAAAGACATCTTATTTTTCTTTTAATATCAGTCAGTGGATAATGTCTGAATGTCTGTGTAAACAAACTTAAATTCAAATTGATGCTAATGGAGCTTTGAATTAATTATGAAATCGTTATATGGATCCTTCTGCAAATCATTTTCCTTTTGACCAACCCAAGGTTTTAGCGCGGTCTTCCTGGAAGTGGCTTTCTTTACGATTCATTACAGAGTTGGTTGGTTGAGGCTTACCTCTTGGTCAGTGCTTACCACAAACATTATCCCTCAGATTAAACCAGATGTCTTGCGCCCCGTATTTTTCCCATGCAGGCCATTAAAGATAACATTTCCAGAAGCTTCAAATGTCAAGCAAGGCACAACGTTACACATTTGGTTCTTGGGGTTGATACCACTAATAAACTGCAAAGCTGGGCTCACAATGGGCCTTGAGCCCCATGTCCGAAATTTTCTGGTTACCAAGAGTGAGCTCGTGAGGAAGTCCGAGAAGGCCTTTTGTGGTCTGGAGGCCGGGAGCTAAAAGGAGGATCGCCGACGCAGCTGAACTTGAGCAGAGCAGGCCTTCAAATTGTGCCAAGCGTCATTCAGGAAGTAAAGCCAAACTGTTAGGGTACTCCAGTGGATGTCTTGAGGTCTGTGGCAGGCAAATTCTGGAAACACATTAAACTTTAAGCCCAGTCTAACAACAAGTCCAGGCCCAGGCGGATCATCATAACTGCAGCTTTCATCAGGACTACTATCTTGCAGTGGTTGTGGGTATCCAAAGGTGTTTAAAACACCGGAACTGGGGGTTTGTTCCAGGGGTCTCTAGCCTCATTTCTCTAGGGTTAGGCAATGGTTCAAATGGAGAAATAGGTCTCACCACTGTAAGGCAGAGACAGAGGGTAAGAAATGCTTTGCTTCAGGAAACGGACTGTGGAAATTTTCATTATTAAAGCCTCTCTTGGTATGGTGTGTCCCGACAGGGCCCAGCCTGTTAGGTCAAGTGTCAGCCACAATTTGGGACCTCAGCACTCATACGTAGTGTTGTGTTTCCTACATTTTTGACATTAGAAGTGTTTGCCAGGAATGGTTGAGGGGTGGTCAGGAGAGACCATGTAGCATGACTGTACTGTCAACAGAGGCGTCACACTCTCTCACCACATCGCACTAATACACAGACACTCACCACATCGCACTAATACACAGACACACACCCGCATCTCACCTATACGCAGACACACACCCATATCACACCTATACGCAGACACATACCCATATCACACCCACCCCCGCGTCTCTGCACAAATGCACTTGTACCCCCTAAAAATTAAAAAAACAACCCCAAACCCACAAACACACTGACAATTCCAACCACCTCTCTTACAGAATGGATCCAGGCAGTTCAGGCCCTCATGATCCTGTCCATCATCTTCAGTGTCATCTCCCTCTTCCTCTTCTTCTGCCAACTCTTCACCCTCCAGAAGGGTGGGCGCTTCTTCCTCACAGGAATCTTCCAGATCCTTGCCAGTGAGTACAACCCACCTCAACGCTATGTTGTGCACCTGTATTTGACATGGTCGCTTTCATTAAAAACACTATTAAAAAAAAATATCAAAATGCCCCAGTCGTCCTATGTAATCGCAATATAGTTTTCAATACATGAAAATAGGACTAAAATCTTAACAAATAAACATTTGGGGCAAAATATATCAGTTTTTGGCTTGCTATATATATATATTATATATTATATATTAGTATTTTTTGAATCACTCACATATTACTCACATCCAGTACATAGGGGTGTTATCTGTTAAAATATTTATAAGATTATATATCAGGTCTCTGTTCTGATTCGGTGTATCTGTATTTTGGTGAATGCAGGGTTATGCACATCTAAAAGAATGCTTGACCAATCTCGTGATTCATTATCTGTGGTTACAATGCTGCTGGCACCTCCTGGAGTTGTCAGATGTTAGAGGTTATAGCTTTGCAGGACCCCTACTCCTGGTGTCAGGGGTCCTTGTTCATGGACCACCCAGCGCTCTCCCATCAAACAGGATAGGAGAGCTACAGTAATTGTAACCTCTCGTCATCCCTGCACACGCTGATGACCATCAGACCTGAGACTCTCTCTCTCCCCGCCCCACAGGTCTGTTCGTCATGAGTGGGGCCGTCATCTACACGGTGATGAGTTCGGAATGGGTCTCGGAGAACGAATCCTTCGGCTTCGCCTATATCCTAGCCTGGGTGGCCTTCCCGCTGGCGTTGGTCAGCGGCCTGATCTACGTCATTTTGAGGAAGCGAGAATGAAGCCCTGCTGTGGTGGGAAGAGGGGGTATCTAATCCACAACACAATACTGCATCCAAAGACAAATTTACTGATACCTGTGTGTCTAGGGTGACAATATAAAAAACGTAATACAGCAAATACTGTTATCATTTGAAGATGTATATAGTATCTATGGTTAAAACCTATTTATAACACTTTTTACATATATGTACATAGTACTGTTGCATTACTCTGTTGACCGAGACTCTGGTCTGAGCGTCGTTGGCTAATTAAGTGCCTAAAAACAAATGTTTATTACTGAGATAACAAGCCTTTGTTTTATTCTTGTTTTTTTTGTTGTTTGCTTTCTTTCTTAAATCACCCAAAAAAACAACTAGTTTTGAACTTATTTTAACCAATGCACATGTATAAATTAAAAGGTTATAGGGAATTTAAATTATAACTCGTTCTGGGGAATTACAAGAACCAACCAAACACAAGAACGAGTGAAGGTTTCCCCGCGCCAAAAAGAAAAAGAGTGAAATGGCTTTATCTTTTTTTTTTTCCATTGCGGATTTAATCTTTTCCGTTACTTTGCCTCAGCTGACTCAGCTTCCTGCCGTAACATTTGTTAAACTAAACGCAAGCTAGTGTTCAGGAAAAAAGCAAATGTTAAAAAGGGTAGCTTGTCAGTATATATTTTTTCGCTGTATGTGACGAAGCAACAAAGTTTTTGTTTTGTTTTTATTTGAACAAAAATGGTGCTATGTTATTTACCATTCCTATTATTGATTGCCTTTAGTTTTAACTTAAATAATGTCTAAGCTATGAAGAAAAGTGCAGCTGTTCAATGGGAGCTGACTTCAGTGTAGCATACCTGTGACTAACTGCTTCTGTACAAAGACGATTTCACTAAATATTCTTTTCAGAATTTTCTTTTTTTTTTAAATAAAAGCATTTAAAGAACATTGGCTAGACATTTAACTGAAATGTTTAAAGCTGTTGTGAAGATTTTTGTTTTGTTTTTGTTGTTAATTGATTACAACAACTACAGGAAACGAGAACCACTGTATGGAATCATGCAGATTAGAATTTCAGGCTAAACCTTGGTTGTACTGTTTCGATGGCTTGGGTTGGGTTCAGTGTTCTCAAGATATTATTGGAGAAGCAGCGTTTAGCATTTAAGCAAGCATTAAATTAGTTTTGTTGATGTTATTTTTTTCTCGGATATTAGACAATGTCATATTGAATAATTATTTTCTTATAGCCAACAAAAACAAAAACGAACTTGGCACTTGTGTGCCAGTACGGGCATTATTTCAAAACGAAGCTGGATGCATACCTGAATGGTCAGTGGTCAGTGATGCAGGACATTCAGGCACAGAACGTTGCACTCAGATCTGATAAGAATGTCTGTATCTCATACTTGAAGATTAACTTACGGAGCTGGAGCCTTAGCCCTCTCAGTCCCATTAAATGGTTTAGACCTGTTTATCATTATTTTGGGGGGGGGGGGGGGTGTAGATGTGTTACGCCGGTGTCTATTCTGCACTCGACAGGAGGCGGGGCTCTGGCCAAACTGAAACCGCTGACCAAAAAATGTCAAATAAATGTCAGTTGCAGACTGTCCTAAGGCAGTGGTAGACGAAGAGACGTGTAGGCGTAATGGGGCGACCATATCAATGCTAGGAGATGAGACGACTTTAGATTGAGTTGCCGGTTTTCACGGCTGTGGTCGTGCACGGACCACTCGAAATGTCTGTCCTTGATGTGTTGAAGTAACATGCAAACTAAATTCTAGTGTTAACAAACATAGTGGGATCTCTTCCAATGTAAACTAAGCCCAGTCCGATAACTGCTATTGAGTATCATAATACTGCATGGCAAAATGTAATATGTGCTCTTTGTGTAGACTGTGTGGGCGTTTAAAGGCTAAACCTTTTCCCTTTATGTGCTGTTGGGCATTTGTATATCCCTGAGGCTCTGCAGTCACCGTAGATGTCACCACCTGCATGGGAGGAGTGGCGTGTGTGTCCAATAACTTGCAGTTCCTGGGGCTGACGCCCTTGGCTGTGGTTCTGAGCCGAGTATAAACAGCCAGGTCCTGCCTTAGACTCTGCCAGGTCCTGCCGTTTTACATGTCCGTCGTGGCCTGATGGTCCCTCCCTAGGGGCAGGCTCCATCCCCATTACCATGGTATGTGAGTCACTTGCTGAAAAGGACGGATCGTAATTCCTTTTAGTTGGGCTGTGTTGACACCCCGGGTTGACTCCAGGACGCACAACCAAAGATATCTGAAAGACCAGTTGTCAGTCTGAGTTGGGTCAAAAGCCTCAAAGTGTTAGGAAAAAAGGGATACCAAATATATCATGCAGAGTTCTTTACTTTATTTTTTGATTTACCTACATAACGAGAATGGAAATGTCTGTGGAGATAGTCGGAGGGGAGCTGATGTCTCCAATGAAGACTAAATTCACTTGTCTGTTTGTATACCAGCAAACCTTTGCCATTAGTTAAGCCTGACTGAAAACATCAGTTTAAATCAAATAACAATAAAGTGTGTTTCTTACAATCTCGCTACATCCTTGTGGTTCATTTAAACTGCTGGTTATTGTTGACACAGTGAAAACATTTAGTCAACTGTTTTAACAGTGTACATATTTGAATGACTTGCCAGAATAGATTCAATACGCCTTGGCATAGATTCTACGAATCCCTGGAACTCTACTGGAGGGATGAAACCATTCTCCCAAAAGATATTCCCTCATTTGGTGTTTTGATGTTGGTGGAGAGCGCTGTCCAAAGTCACCCATCAATGTTCAATTGGGTTGAGATCTGGTGACTGCAAAGGCCATAGCATATGATTCACATCATTTTCACACTCATCAAACGATACAGTGACCCCTCAAGCCCCAGTGACCCCTCAAGCCCCCTCAAGCACTATAAAGGTGATCACTTAGAATAACTTTGCAGTGACCCAAACCATATAT